>MBFL02000171.1:0-74170 GCA_001696595.2 Aspergillus hancockii | reverse complement strand
GCGCGGGCAACATTCCACACGACCCTTAAAAAAAGTTCATGTGACCTGTGTTCACTCATGCCCGTGGTTGGATACTCATCCCTGCATTTGTAATCCTGCGGGGTCGCTTATCACCACGTGACCATATCCATGCCCGAAATCGGTAATGTGCTTGTCACTTATCACATCTTCGTAGCATCTTGCGTGATTGATTATTCTCTGCCCCCTGGTTTTTGGCAATGGTGTAGCGAGCATCATGGTACCAGAAAGGATACCCTCAGAAACGTCCCCATTGCTGGGGCCGCAATGTAATGGCAATGATGCCCGTCCTCCTTCAAACGGGGCCATCTCTACATGGTGCGATTCCGAGTCGATAGAACAAGATGGTGCATCTCAGGAAGTACAAGGCAAGGATGAGTTGGATGCGAGGCCAAATTTACGCTATATCTTTCCTGCGATTTCAATCGGGGTAAGAGAACATCTCTCTGAAGACTTAAATATTCCTAGCTAATCCAAGTTCAGGTCTTCTTATCTGCAGCTGACCAGACTATCATCATGGCCAGCTATGGACAAATTGGCAGTGATCTCAAAGCCCTCAATCTGACAAGCTGGATTGCTACCTCTTACTTCCTGACATTGACATCTTTCCAGCCGTTATACGGAAAACTGAGTGATATCTTTGGTCGGAAGGCATGTCTGTTGTCGGCATATGCAATCTTCGGCATTGGTTGTTTGTTTTGCGGTTTAGCGCAAAACATTCATCAGCTAATTGCTGCACGTGTATGTGTAGCTTGAATCCTTTATTGGAACAGTGACTTATGGGAGTTCATCAGGTTTTCCAAGGCATTGGAGGAGGCGGTATGACTACCGTTGTCAGTATTCTCTTAAGTGATATCGTTCCGCTCCGGGACCGAGGCGTTTGGCAAGGAATCATCAACATCATTTATGCTACTGGATCTGGAATTGGAGCACCATTTGGTAAGAGAGAATGTGGCAGTATTTGATAGACATAACTAACTCTGCTCCTCACACAGGCGGTATATTGGCCGATTACATTGGCTGGCGCTGGTATGATCTCTAGGCCGTTGTGGAAAATGGCGAATATCTGACACGTCTTTTAGGGCTTTCATTGCTCAAGCACCTATTTGTGTTATTGCATTCACTGCGGTTTCGATCATGCTTAAATTACCATCGAAGGAAGATAGTCATTGGAAAGACAAGCTCCGCCGCATTGACTTTCCAGGAGCGATTATTCTTGTTGGGGCAGTCCTTGGCTTCCTCCTGGGCCTTGACCGTGGCAGCAATGTGTCCTGGACTATTCCGGTAACCCTTATCTCGCTGAGTGTATCGGTTGTCTTGTTCGTGCTCTTCGTTGTGGTGGAGGTCTTCTACGCAGCTGAACCATTTGCACCTGGCCATATTATATTCGACCGGACCTTCTTTGCTAGCTACAGCTGTAACTTCTTTAGTTTTGGAGGCTGGCTCGCTGCTCTCTTCTACATTCCACTTTATTTCCAGGCTGTAGATGGCGTGTCTGCTACAGTTTCTGGATTGCGTCTTCTGCCTAGCATTCTTGCCGGTGTTTCCGGTTCCCTTTTCGCTGGGTTCGTCATGAAGTGGACTGGAAAATATTTCTGGCTAACAGTAATTGGATATTCATTACTCACGCTGGGGGTCACATTGATTTTTCTGTTCTCTGGCGGTTATGTGGAAAGCCTCATTCCGATGATCGTGGGAATGGTTATGTCTGGGTTCGGCAATGGAATTGGCGTTACGACGACATTGATATGCCTCAGTAAGTTTCACTAGGCACATTTGCGGCCACTAGAATTGTTCTGATCTCGTTCGCAGTCTCAAATTCGACGCCTGAAGACCAGGCTGTAGTGACAGCCTGTTCGTACCTCTTCCGGTCTCTGGGGTCAGTAATCGGCTTGTCTCTGTCTTCAACGGTAGTCCAGCAGATCCTCCGAGGCCGGTTGAGGTCTGAATTGCGCGACAGCAATGATATCGACCGCATTGTTGACGGTGTGCGACAGAGTCTCGACTTTATCAAGACTCTTGACCCGAGTGTTGCAAAGGTGGTTCGAGGCTGCTACGGGTGGGCTATGAATGAAGGCTTTGCATTCATGATCGCCGTGGTATTCTTTGCCTTTGTCAGCAGCTTGTTCATCCGTGAGAAAAAGCTAAGTCATTGATTCGAGCTTACGAAGGTTGCATCCGTGAAATCTGCAAGACGCTTCGACACACGAGGATACGATGATTACCAGAAAAGACGGCTAGAAAATCAGGATGGATTACAGCACAGAGATATTAATTGGACAAAGCATATGAGTTATTGTTTAGGAAACGCAGCATCTGTCACTTTTCGTGATTTTACCACCACTATGGCAGTATATAGTAGGTGCGTGGATTTGCAATGTTCATAGATATAACAAGTATATTCACAATTGGTATACTCGTATAGATATCACCTCGAGTTTCAAATCCCAAATTTCATATTGTATTGGATTCTGTCTAGTTTATAGGGACCTATGTCTTATGGCCAGCCGTAGGCAATTAATTTGCCTGAGCTCCGAAGGCGGTCATTTAACGGACTTAAGTGGAAGGTCCGCCGCCTTCGAACAACTTTCCCATTCGTTTTATATTAACACAACACGTTCAGCTTCAGACTTGTCCCGTTGTCACCTTCTTTGTTTTGGCGTTCTTTATTTTGGGCTTTCTTTTCACCTGTATCGCATATTACATGATAATAATGACCTCATTCCCTAGCTCTTAACTCTTACGCCGTTGCATATACCGCTATGTCGGAATCTCAATCAAGGCCGGCGGCCCTCTCACGGTATCGTCCTGCTCTCCTCGTACTCACCTGTGTCGCGGCAGCCTACGCTCTTGTACACATCAATAATCTCATCATCTCTTCCTCGCCCCAACCATCCCTTCGTCGCCGAAGAACTATTCGTCGTCCGCGACGAGCGGAAGCCAGAACCGTCGTAACTCCTTCGTCTCGAGCCATCACCCACCTTGAAGAATTGGAGAGGGACAACGGAGTATATGGGACATTCCGCATAGAAACAGAAGATGGTCGGCGTGTGGAGAGCGGGTTACTCCCTTCGTTGCTAGCGACACGGGACCAGCTGATGGAGGAAGTCGGTGTTCCCCAAGCTCATGCGGAGCGGATGCGCGAGATGATGGAGGACACATTTTTGGAGTCGTTCCTCGCCTTAGATTTTCCGCCAACGCATACCTTGGAAGAAGGAAGCCCGGAAAGGATCTACTTGACTGAGCAACTCCAGCGGCGTGGGATCTCGCACGAGGGAATTGAGAGGGCCTTGTCGCGGTTCAACGACGACAGCAACTACGGGGAAGAGCTACGTCGTCGTCGGCAGAATGGCGAGAGGGTTACCTTGTCTACTTCCACCTTCTCGGCTGAACCTTCGCCACTGCGTAACATGGCCGGCGAAATCGACGGTGGAGAGACTGTGGTCGATGATCAGAGCGTGTTTTCCTGGCGAGAACCGAACAGAGACACTTCTCCAACGAGAGAAGGCCAGAATCTCCTCAACCTACTTTACCACATCGCAGAAGATCAGGCAAGGAGAGATGGCTATATCCATAGAGGTGTAACATGCAACAGTTGCGGCGCCATGCCTATTCAAGGCATTCGGTACCGATGCGCAAACTGCATTGATTACGACCTTTGTGAGACTTGTGAGGCGATGCAGGTTCACATCAAGACCCATCTGTTTTATAAAGTACGGATTCCAGCTCCCTTCTTAGGAAATCCCCGGCAATCTCAACCTGTTTGGTATCCTGGAAAGCCGTCCATGCTCCCACGGAACTTGTCTCGGTCCTTGACCAAACGTTTGATGAAGGATACCAACTTCGAGAACACGGAACTAGACGCTCTTTGGGATCAGTTCCGCTGTCTGGCAAACCATGAGTGGACAGATGACCCCAACAAACTGTTTATGGCAATCGATCGGAAAACATTTGATCGTTGCTTTGTGCCGAATACCTCTGTCCGTCCACCGCCACCGAGCCTCATCTACGATCGAATGTTTGCTTTCTACGATACGAATGGTGACGGTTTGATCGGCTTCGAAGAGTTCTTGAAAGGTCTCGCGAGCCTCAACAATAAGAGTAATGATGAAAGGTTGCGCCGTGTCTTCCGTGGTTATGATATTGATGGCGACGGCTACGTGGAACGAAAGGATTTCCTACGCGTATTCCGGGCTTATTACGCTCTCAGCAGAGAGTTGACGAGAGACATGGTCGCAGGCATGGAAGATGACTTTTTAGAGGGCGGTGCGCGAGATGTTGTTCTAGGGAGCCAGCCCATCAGTTCTGCATTCCCAGGCAGCATACCCACTGGGGAAGTCTCTAGGACTGGAGAAGGCAAGCGGATTAATCAAGAAGGGGACATGGAAATTATGGACAATGAGGGCATCTTGCGCGCTGATGGAACCGACACCGGTGACCGACATGCTGTCGTCGGTGATGCTGCCGTCAGAAGCCAGTATGGAAGTATACGACCACTGTTTCCTCCCGTCCGGTTACCTAATCAAGGTAGAAGAAGAAGTCTAGCGGTTGATCATGTAGATGACGCTAGCAGTTCTGACGGTTCCAGCTCGTCGATCGCCACTGATCGCTGGCCACCAGCCGAGGACATCCGCGATGAAGACATTGTGACAGCTCTCGGGGCCTATGTCCCCTTATCAGAGGTTACCGATCCAGTCGACAGGGCTCGCATCGGCACGGCTGTGTATCACCGAATGTTTGCCGATGATGATAGACGAGTAGATGCGGCTCGCAGGCACGGGATCGATGAGCGGTGGCGGCGAAGGGCATTTTACACCGATGAAGAAGACGGTGCGACTGCGCCTCAAGACTACGAGACTGACTCAAACGTCGATGATGTGTCAGTTGAGGATGATCTTCATAACGAACATTCAGAATATGAGTCGCATCCGCCATCTCCTCGTTCGCGGTCTTCGTCCAAAGTGCGGTTCCAGGACGATGTTACAGATGACTATGATGTAAGGTCAAACCCCTCGACATCATCACGTAGCATCCTCGTTGGCGAGCGATGGGGAGGCTTCGAAATCCCTGAGGTCGAGAGGGATGTTGGAAAGGAAGTTCTATATCAAGTCACACAACAAGGGTTCAATGAACTGCTTGACATTCTGTTCAAGCCGAAGGAAGACCTGCTTATGGAAGTCTATCGAACGCGCACTGAGCGCAAGGTCTGGGCTCGAGAGATCGAGCTTGTAGAGCAGATGGAGACTGGGAAGCGTTTTGCCCGACAGGACGAGCCAACCGTGGACGTTGGAGTGGAAGAGGAACCAGAGACCTCCCTACATAACCCCTTTAATGACAGGCCACTTCAAGAACTGCTTGACCAGGCAGGATATTCTGTCCGGAGCCCACGTTTAGCGCCTGTTCCTCTTAGGCGAACTTATGCTACGGGTCGTCCACCTGTTCTTGTTCCACGATCTCCCCCAGCATTGAGACTCCCAGATGGCGACGTACGGCCAACCCATCTCGCCAACCCTGAAGAGGATGAGAACCTGTCAGAATCTGCCTTCTCTGAGGCCCAACAGGAAGAGGTTCATTTTGCACCCATTGCCCTGTCACCGGAGTCTCCAGTGTCTGAACGGAGCCGATCATCATCTGTGCACTCTGAATTTGATCCTACTTTACCACACCATCGTCCAAACGAAGATGCTCTAGAGCTGCCTGATCTCTCTGCACCCCACGTTGACTATTACAGCACCTCTCCAACACACTCCACCTTCCAGGATTCCCTCCCCGACGAACTCCGTCTCCAACCTAACGGCACAACCTCTTTCCCTGTTCCACCGTCCATAGCCGCCTCCTCCCCCGAAGCAGAAGCAACCGCCCCCAAACTGTCTCCCTCGCCTATTCAGCCTCTGCCCGCTGCGTCCACTTCAGCCCTCCCGTCCCGAGACGGTCCCACCATGCCCCCGTCCCCCTTGATTCTCTCCCGCTGGGCCTACCTCAATCAAGTCGAGCACGAAGCCAAAGAACGGGGAGGTCTAGGTGCTAAACTAAGTTTCGAAGAATTCTCGCGGCGTATGGCGGCAGACCGCGGACGGAGACTGGCATTTGTCGCTAGTTGGATTGAGATGGCTAGCTTTTAGCTGTTATGTTTATGCTCTTTCTATACCTCCCTCCTTTTCGTCGCACTCTATTTGAGAGTTCATTTATGTACATATCTCTTTCGTTCGTGTATATTAACTATGAATATGAGGAAAAGTTAGGGCCCTTGATATATTTAGTGTGTACGTTGTTTCTACATCGGGGTTCATCTCCACTTCTCTTAACTATTATAGGTCTTATTCTCAGTCTCGAGGTACACGGGACAATTGAACAGCCCATGCCCATGATTCAATCTATGTATGTACAGACAACATATGAAGGTATAAGGAGTTATAGAAAGCATAGCCATCATCATGGTATCAAATTCACCATCGGAAAAGATAATGATCATATAAAAGAAGGATGCCCAAGAACCAAACTTAGTCCCAATACCTGATCAAACCATCCAATCCACCTGTAACAACCTTGCTCGTCTCCTGAGGATGCCAATCAAGACAAGTCGTCGCACCACCTTCCTTTCCACTCGCCATAATCTTATGGTACATCTTCCCGGTCTTCCAATCCCAGAAACACACATATCCGGCACTATCACCGGAGCAGATGAACTGGCCATCGGGGGAGATCTTAAGATCAATGCCGTAGCCGGCGTTGTTATGGCCCCGAAAACTCTTCTTCCTGTTTTGCCGGAATTTGTCCGTAGCGCCGTAGACGACGATCTGGTTGTCGCCGGATTGAAAGGCGACATATTTGCCGTTGGGGTGGGGTGCTGCGCGGGTGAGGGCGAACATGTACGGTTCTGCGATGAACTTGATGGGGACTGGGATGCCGTATTCCCAGGCGCGGAGGGACTTGTCGTCGGATGTGGAGATGAATCGGCGGTTGTCGTCGACGAAGGTGATGGTGTTGATTGCTGCCAGGTGATGGTCGTATTCTTGGACCAGTTCGCCGGAGCGGGTGTCGAATTGGACGATCTTCTTGTCGGACATGCCGGCCAGGAACTCGTGGGAGTGTTCGGGGCCGGGATTGAAGCGGATGACGTGGGGTGTCTTGCCTGTTGAGAAGCGACCGAGGCATTTGCCGTATTCGGTGTCCCAGAGCTTGATCTGGCGGTCGTAGGAGGCTGTGAGGAAGGTTTTTCCTGTTGGGTGGAAGTCTGTGTCGGTGATGGCTTTGGAGTGGCCGGAGAAGGTGCGGAGAAGCTCGCGCGAATGATATGCGTCCCAGATCTTGGCCTTGCCGTCTGCTGCGGAGGAGAGTAAGAGGTGGCCGGATTGTGGGAAGAAGCGTAGGGATGTGATGGCTTTGTTGTGTGACTTCCAGGTGTGGATGAGTTTCTTCGGAATGAAGTTCTTGGTGCTGCCGGGCTCCTTTCTGAGATCGACGTCCAGATCTTGAGGGATGTGCATGTATGTACGACCCTGGTAGTCGAACTGCTCGGACCCGTGGAATTGGGTCGTTTCCATCTTGGACGATTCGTCCTGGTAGTCCGTCGACTGGTTGCTCATGGCAGGCATATGAGCCGGGGCGGTCTCTCCCTCTTCCTCTTCCTCCACGTACTCCTCATCACTGGCCAATTCCCGGTCCTCAGCAGCCTCTGTTTCATCATATACCACATCGTCATCCTTGTATTTAGCCCATGGGCCTAGGTAAGCTCCATCGCCCTCAACAATGCTCGAATCGCCCTTCCTCTGACGTTTGGCCCGCAACGCTGCCGACACCTCCTTCGACGGTTTCATCTGTACTATATCGCGACCCCCAAAGTGAGCCGCCTGATCCAAGTCTCCCACAAACTGGCCCGGCAGCCCGGGATTGCGCGTGTAGCCTAAACTTTGGAATGTGCGATGCTGCGCGGCGAAGGTGGCCGCGCTGAAGGCTGCTTCCTCTGCGTACCCGGTTGGCACATTCTTGCGCTTGAGTCCGTTCGCGGGACCGTCGGGTTTGAACGGATTCACGGGGCCTTTATTAGGAAGGGACAGATCATCGTATGTTGCGTTGTAAGTCAGTGTTTGGGAGGACGTATTCGCGAGCATCATTTGCATGTGTGCTTGGTCCTGTAAGGTTGTTAGAAATCGTAGAATCGTGGCGAGCGACATTTAAATGCGATAGCGATATATATGAAGAGCGAAACAAATACGAACACTGGGGACCAAACCTCTGTATTTACTTCTGGCGCTGCGACAATCTTGGTCGCTATTGGCGCGGTCGTCTGAGGCTGGGAGCGCGATGTTTCGTCATCGCTGGACTCGTAGCCGGCACCTAGTAAAGACGCCATGGTATCCGGTGTTCGGAGAGTTCGCCAAAGAGATTCCAGATGGGGAACCGTCAATTGCTTTTTCGGGAGGGGGGAGAATGTTAGAGACAAGATAAAAGAGCGGCCGCCGATGGATGAAGTTAAAGGCGGCGAGTCTTCGACTGGATATTTTCCGGGCGGCGAGAGAGTCCCACTGCGAAGACTGTCCTACATCATCGCATATACTATGTACATACAACACTCCCTTGGTTTAGATGTCTTCTCCCATGTACAAAAATTAATGGTTTAAATATTTTTAAATTGCTTAAAATCTGCCTACTCCGGTATAGCGAGGGTATCGTACGCTCTTCATTGGCACACTGCTTGAGTGGTATATACAGCACATCAGACATCAAGAAGGAATACAGTCGCAACGTAAAACAATACACGCAAAACATCACAATCAGGCTGCATCGTTCGATGCAGTCGTCATCCACAATCCCGGTCTAATTCGTTAAACCAAAATAACGATCATAACCACTACTTGTCGTCAAAAATCCTTGTTCATAGGCATAACCCTACATATTATTCATCGCCAGCTGCATGCTCCGGCATACCGACGTAGCGTCGAAATTATAAACCTAGGTAAGCCCAGTTTGGCGACTCGAGCGCGTCGAGGTACCACGCCGAAGAGTGTTATTATGCTCGATCCAGTCTCACGCATCGCAAGACAGCGCATCACACGACACTCGAAACCGGAATGGCCACGGCGCATCGCATGCTTCATTTCGTCACGAACTCAGTGAGACTCGTCGCGGATCAAGGCAACGATCATGCTGTACAGGTAGAAGAAGAACATCAACAGGTGGAAACCCAATTTGATGAAAGATTCCTGGGATCGAGGTTAGCTGGCTTTCTGGGCGTAGACGATGACGTAAATTTTAATTGACCGACCTTCTTATGTACATTGAGCTTGCGGAAAATCTCGGTCGCATCGAGAAGATGCGCATTATCGAAGATTCTGAGTGATACGAGACTTGGTTAGTGTACTCATCCACGAATAGCTGCCTTTTCGAGCCTGGGTTGGGGAGAACGTACTTCTTGGCATTGAATGCCAACAGGGGCAAGTTCAACAAGATCGCAAGCCAGTAGCCATTGATCACAAACAAGAAAGTCAGGAAGGCATGAACGGCGGCTTCGGGGATAATGTAGGCGTTGAGGCGGTTGCAGAGGTCAATAGGATTGATGTAGTCGCTGCGGGAAGAGAACGCGGGTTAGCTCCGTCATTTCGTCGCAATCGCTTAGCTTCCGGCTTGGACGAAGAGAGCTTGCCCGTCCAACCTGAATCGCTCACAAGCAAACGACATTTTTCTAAGGGAGAGGACACCATACCATTCCAAATCGCTGTACATGATCGTGAAGAACACCTGCAGAAACAGGTTGACGGCGTTAATCAACACCGCCAACAGGTAGAGCCACGCTTCGCCGGACATGCTGGGCAGACTCGGGAGGTTGTACTCGGGGAGGAGCGTTCAGAGCTGGGAAAGAACGAGGGAAAAAGAGTCAGGAAGTATAGCCGCTCTCAAGTTATTGGAGAGGAGGCTGAGCTACTCAAAGGTAGTAAATAGGGAGGAGGGACACCTGGTACCAAAAAACGAGTAGAGAGATTGGAGAAGTGGAAAGACAAGAACTAGAGACGAACGATTAGACTTGGGTTTGGTGGACGAATCGGTGTGGGCGGTGAGTTGAGCCTATGAGTTAAGACGGAAGTCTGGAGAAAAAGGGCAGAGACTTAAAAATCCACAGAGACTTGGTACGGTATGGTAATCATGTACTCCGGAGTGCAGTCCTCACGAGGCAATTACAGATAACACCGGTCTTATTTCATGGAAGAATCAGCAAATAATTTCAAGCGAGGGCCGAAAACGTGATGTTATCATGCCGTTCAATGCGATATCGCTGTGTGATGTCTGAGGTCGTCGACTTAATCTATGGGCTAAAGCGGAGTCTCCCCGTCAACACACACTCCGGTAACCATAGTTCACCCTGGAGCTGATAGTTTTTTTCCCCTTTTCTTTCTTTCTTTCAGTATGACCAGAATGGAGTATGTTTTAATCTCCGAACATGTTCCATGCTCCAAAAATAAAGCATACTATAGTACAACACAATGTCCATCCTCTAAGACCCCGAACAATGACGTGGGAAACACGTGCTTCCATCCGCATCTGGTGTCTTCCACTATCCTCTGTAAGCACATACCGTATGTATGTAAATACAGGCTATCTTATCGCCGTATTAATCTCATTGCATTGCTCATTGGCCATGGTATATACTTACATTTCCAGAGAGTCGTGTCTACCCTGGTAATCATAAAGACAGGGGTAAAGTGAACATAACATAAGCAGGGAGGGAAAAAGCCAAATCAAGAAAAAACAGACAAGTCAAAATAAAAACAAACGTTAAAAAGACATCAGCATTACATCCCTTCTGACCAGACGAAAAAATACCAAACAATAATAGCCGGGCACAACATCAGTCTCGGCGCACATAGATGAGTGCATAAGAGGCGGGAATGGTATAAGGCGCCAACCAAGCTATTACCGCTTCTCGATGAGGAAAATATGCATGGCTGCATAGGCAATCACAACAAATGCCCCAGAAATAACGCCCAGCCCAATCACATCCCTCCAAAAGGCCAACGTATCAAATCCGAAGGCGCTCAGAATGGAGGCCCCGGGAACCTCAATATCCAGTCCATACTTGTGATCGATTAAGGTGAGGAATGTCACTTCGTTGACAATCAAGGCCTCGAAGCCGTAGTGGAAAATAGACAGCTAAAAAAGCATTAAGCGTTAGCATCCCACCCGACCAAACTCCAAGGAAAATGCACTTACAGTCTGCAACCACAAAGCGGACTTGGGAATCGCATCATGGTTGAGTAACAGTCCAGCAAATAACAGACTGAACAACATCACTAGGCTGCCGATCAAGTTGGCCACTCCTCCATCACGGAAGATGATGCCGATAAAGAGACAGATATTGGCGGCTGCCAGGTTGAAGAGAACAAGCACCAAGATAAACCGTAAAAACTCCGGCCATGCCGGGATCAGTCCGGTCATGGGATACACGATTACTCCCATGATAACTGGGGGGAGAAGCCGCAAAGGCACAATATCGAAAACCACCTTGGCCGCGAAGTACGTAACGGGGTGATAGTAGCCATTAGCTCGTTCGCGGACAAACAGGAGTCGCTCAGCTGAGAACACCGTGAGACTGGTGAGCGTACTGAATCCGAACAAGGCTAGGATGAAGAAGAAGAGACCCAGTCGGTTTTGGAAACCCTTGATATCGTCCGTCAGTCCATAGAACAGGTATCCGCACAGTACAGCGAGCAAAATGGAGATGGCATAATGTGTTAGCATCAGCATCGGGTTCCGATACAGATTGCGCCAAGTTCGCTGAGACAAGATGAGAAACTGCCGTAACAGGCCGACCCGGGCATAACTCTTAGGTACCCCAGTAGGAGGTCCGGAGAGGATGTCCGAGTTCGCCGAGCCATTAGCGGTACGAGCATGCTGGACAACTGCCACGATCTCGTCGTGGACGGAACGAGCAACATCTGAATTGGAATAGTTTGCAACCAAGATGTCGAGATCTGTCTGGCCTGGAGCAACGGGAGGTATCTCATCAGGGCCATCAAGGATCTGAGGTGGGACATGGCCCTGCTGACGGTGAAGGCGCAACCATTGCTGAGGGTTCTCCGTCACGTCACCTACGTCTTCCTCATCCGTCTTAGGGGTAGCAGGACGTTCACGATCTTTCTTTCGAGAATAGAGTTGTTTATCCTGTCGTTGTTTGAGTGAGACCCGACGACCATTCTTCGGTCTCCGGTTTGCCTCAAGTGTACTACTAGAATTATCATCAATGCTCGCGTTTGATGCACTAGCAACTGACTTGACAGCCCGCAAACTACTCGATGCGGTCTTAGGCGGGTCTGAGGGTACGTCTAACAGAGGTGCGACTTCATCGTTGTGGGACCGGGTAACGCTAGCATGCATCGTAAGATCCACCAGGTAGTCCGCGATATTGAATCCAGGCGGGCAAGAGTATCCGGAGTTGTCGAAGTACTGCTGGCATGTCGAGAATGGTCCCGAGTATACAGTCTTTCCTTGTGCCAGGAGGACAAGCCGGTCGAACAGAGCGACTATGTTGGATCGCGGTTGATGGATAGTAAAGATGACTGTGCGGTTGTAAGTCTTCGCCAGGGTCACTAAGCACTCGACCACGTTGAATGCATTGAAAGCGTCCTATCCAAGTATGTTAGCGATTATCAGGTGTTACCCAGTCGAATTGTGTCTTACCAGTCCGCTGGTGGGCTCATCTAAGAAGAGAATGCTAGGGCTAGTGACCAATTCGCAGGCAATTCCTACTCGGCGCTTCTCGCCACCAGAGATGCCCCGGCCTTTTCCTTCCTCTGATCCGATTAACTGGTCCCGAATATGATGGATGCCAAGCTGCTTTTCAACCTCAAACACCCGCTGCTCCTTGGCTGCTCGGCTCATGTCGCGCGGAAGTCGTAGTAATGCGCTCGTCAGGATCGTTTCATGTACGGTCAAGGTAGGAAGCATGGTGTCTTCCTGGTCAACGAACCCTATCATGCTCTTGAAATCATGGTCGCTTATCTTTTCTCCGTTGATATAGAAACCGCCGCGGACAGCACCTCGCTTATTCTTTCGAGCAAGAATATCGAGAAAGGTTGTTTTCCCCGCACCCGAAGCTCCCATAATGGCTGTAATCTGACCAGGCTGTGACATACCCTGGATCCCAGATAGAATTTCCTTTCCGTTCAAGTAGTAAGACACGTCGTCCCAATACAGGGCCGCTGGCTTGTGATCCGCCAAAAGTTTAGCAGCTTCATCGTCCGAATCATCAGAGAGAGGCAACTGGATACGTCCCCGATATGATCTGCGCGATAGGTACCACACGGACAGAATCACCGCCACGACAAAGAGCGCACAGCCAGCAATTACACCAGCGATGAGGGGCGTGTTAATTTGTTTTACAGGACGTGTGTATCCAGGAACATCTGTCTTGTACAAGCATTCTCCGGCGTGGCAGTTCAAGGTGATACTTTCGTCGCCAAAGACGCTTTTAATCAAGTCATCCATGGCAGGTTCCTGGAACTTGCTTCCATCTTCCACGCTGCCGCCAATGGTGGACACCGACGTGAAAGAGGCAGGGCCTTTGATAGTCTGGTCGAGGAAGTCTCCGATATCAATAGAGCCCTCTTCACCACAGAGCATGCGCCCCGGAATGCACTTGCATTTAATATTTTCGCATTTGTAGTGAGTTTTGTTTCGGTCATGAGTGGTTTCCAAGCCCCAACCGCATGATTCCAGGCCGCAGTAAAACGATTCCTTCTGGTCCACCCAGAACTGGAAATTACAGGAATGGTCGTCCGCCTTGCAGGAGAATGTCACCTGGGGCTTCTTTTCCTTGAGCTGATCGAGAATTTTGCGGTTGGTCACATCGCACATCTGGAAGTTTTCTTTGACCGTAACACCTTGCGTATAACAGACACCCCCCTCGCCTTCAGGCATCATGGCATTGCAAGCATCATTCGTTTGGCAGACATTGCAGTTAATTCCATCCCAGCCATCTTTACAGTTGCAGTACTTGTCTGTTCGAGGGGTCCTCTCGCGGCCGTCGGCCAGTGACCCACATGTCGGCTTCGAGCAGTCCTCGCCAGCAAACCCGGGAGGACACACGCACATCCCAGATAAATTATCACATGAAGCAAACTGGGCACACTGGAAAGCATCTAGCTGGCAGTTAAAGCATGGTGGACAATCGTCTGGGCGTTTATCGAAGGCATTGAAGAGCGGTGATACAACACGGGAGTCGGAGTAGTTGCTCTGTGCTACAGCTGCAGACGCGAATAACGAGAGCAGGGTAGCTGAAAGGAGCTGTGCCGGTGGTTTTAGTCGCATTGTGATCGATCTGGATAGGTTTCGAGCAGCAATGGCCTCGGTTGCTCGCAATCTGGCTCTGGTGCCACGCGGAGTACCAAGTGCGGAGTAACTAATGACAGATTGGATTAGTAGGTAATGGATGACATTGGTAAACACTAGTGGTAGACGTCCGATGGCACTTTCTATGAGACGAAAGGTAGATTTAGAATAATCTCGCAAATGACAAGGCCACAGAGAAACAAATCAAGGCACCGAAGGAGAGTGGTGAGATGCAGGGAGAGAGATGGAGAAATAGTTGAGAGGCTGAGACGGGAGCGCAAGTCACCGATGACGCGGGCGGAGAACATGCAGGGACCAGTGCCTGACAGCCTGGGGCATCCACAACTGTCTTCACGGATGTAGTACTAATGCAATTTAACAATGATGCAACGTCGGTTTGTGCAACATAGATACATGGGCTAGCTTAAATTTTTTTTTTTTTTCATCTCCAAGTAACTATAGAGGATTTCTCCCTTTAACATTTATCACGTTTTGTCAAGAGTATTTCGTATTCAGGGTTATCATTGTCTCAAAAAAATGGCCCAAACTTTGGACTTCGGCGTTAAATCCTAGGTGCCGACACTTCATCCACGTGATCTGTATTTAATTCAATCAAAACAAGAAGCGAGCCACTTGGAAACCCCCCATAAAAGGTAAAATAAAAGCAAACACAGCTCCTGAGGGACGATATACATAAACTCATCTCCAACATGGTCCAGGTCAAAAAGTTTGCTGTGGAGCAAGTACGTATACACCCTCGATCCCCTCACGGCCCCGCATAGATTCAGCATCTTTGCTGACCTATTGAAGTGGATGGATAAATATGAAAACAATGCCAAATACAACATAGCAGAGACTTGCTGCGCCTCCATTTCAGTGAAAGACCTTCAAGAACTCTGTGAGGACAAATCTTTTGGCCCGTTAGACCTTGATACAAAGCTCAGCTACGGTGCAATTCGAGGTTCTGAGCGTCTTCGAGGGACCTTGGCCAATCTCTACTCGATCAAGACACCTTCCCCGTTGCCTTCTGACAATGTCTTGGTTACCCCGGGTGCTATTCAAGCTAATTTCCTTCTGCTCTATTCCTTGATTGGGCCGGGCGACCATGTCATCTGTCATTATCCCACATATCAACAGCTCTACTCAGTCCCAGCGTCGCTTGGAGCCGAGGTGAGTCTGTGGAAATCTAAGGAAAATGACGGATGGAAATTGGACATCAGTGAATTGAAGGAGTTGATTCGACCGAATACCAAACTGATTATCCTTAAGTATAACACTCCTCTATCCCTTCGCCATTAGGTTCGTCCAGTAACGTATCTAACTCAAGCTCATGCTGATAGCAATCCCCAAAACCCTACTGGAGCTGTCATCCCCCAGGCTACCCTGGAAGAGATCGTGAAGATTGCCCGGGAGTCGTCGATCTATGTTCACGCAGATGAGGTATATCGACCTATCTTCCACTCCATTACTCCCATGGAGCCTGAATTTCCATCATCCCTCCTCTCACTTGGATACGAACGTACAATTGTGACAGGCTCGATGTCCAAGGCGTATAGCTTGGCTGGAATTCGTGTGGGATGGATTGCCTCTCGTGATCAATCTGTCATTGAGACGTGCGCTTCTGCGCGACACTACACTACCATCTCGGTGGGCCAACTGGATGATGCCATTGCAAGCTATGCTCTGGATGCGAGCTGCATCCACAATATCCTTAAGCGGAACATTCAACTAGCGAAGGCAAATTTGGCGATTCTAGATAAGTTCATCGAATCCTATCGGTGGGCATGCGAATGGGTTAAGCCACGCGCGGGGACGACGGCATTCGTGAGATTCAGCAAAATGGGCAAACCAGTAGATGATGTTGCCTTTTGTGAGATGCTTCTCGAGCAGACTGGCGTCATGTTTGTCCCCGGGAGTTTGTGTTTTGGCGAAGGGGACGACTTCAAGGGCTATGTCCGAATTGGGTTTACTCAAGAAACGCAAGTGTTGGAGGAGGGACTGCAGGCTCTACGATCATTCATGGAGGATGGGTATGAGGAAGTACCGGTAGTGAAGAAGAAGTGATGGATTATATAGACGGAGGGTCCGAACCATAAATTCCAACAATAAATAACTCAAAAAAATACTGTTACCTGTTCTAGTCTATCTTGCATACTAAGATATATAGAATTTTCTTGGCAAACCTAGCATGTGACCCTCAGCGGAGAAGACGAGAATGGAGAGATCCCATCCCAAAAGGGGAACAGGTAAAGAAAGATTCAAGCATTCTTGTACTTATGCTTGTGATATTCAACCGGGAGTAGTCTACGTACGTACTCCATTCTTTAAACTGTGGAATCATTGACACTAAGAATAAAGCTGAACAGTGGATCATCTCAGCAGGTCTGTCGTTTCCAAGAAAGCCGGACCCATCGAGCCGAGGCAAATCCTAATTAGACTAATTCCAAGGTTCCTGTGCTCTATTGACAAGATTCCCTTTGACTGACTGACTGACATATTTCCCCAGGCTCCATGGAGGCGTTTATATAAACATTATTTCTTTTTTCTCTAGATCTTTTTATCCTTCCTTGTTGTCCCCCTTCCCCTTCCCTTTCCCGCCCATCGCCGTGTATATCGTCACTAGTCCTATTCCTCTATTATCATAAGTACTACAGTTGCTACCCAAAATGACACCGATCCCTCTACCTGGTAGGTTGAAAGTGCCAAGGATAATTATGCTTGTAGTACAATGTATGACGCTAACCTTATGTTTGGCTCAGATGTTCCCCTTTCTGTTGCTACCCCTGTGGTCGCTACGACACTCGCGTATCTGAACGCAAAATTCTCGTTTTTCTATGATGTGAAATTGATCGGAGGCTTGGTCAAAACGATTCTTAGATCGCGCTTGGCGGAACGTCGCGATCATCTGAACCTCTTCTATATACTGGAACAGCACGCCCTGACCCCGGCGACCAAAAACAATCCATTCATCGTCTACAATGGTCTCGTCTGGACCTTCCATGAAACCTACCTGACGGCGTTGCGGTATGGCGCCTGGTTTAAGAAAGTACATGGGATTAAACCCAAGGAGGTTGTGGCTATGGACTTTATGAATTCTTCGACCTTCATATTCCTCTTACTTGGGCTCTGGAGTATAGGCGCCGTGCCCGCATTCATCAACTATAATCTATCAGGGAAACCTCTGACACACTCCATCAAAGCATCGACCGCTAGGTTATTAGTTGTTGACGAGGAGATTCGTGAGCAATTCACGCCGGAGCAGATGGAGATATTGACCTCATCGTCGTTTCGTGAGAGTGGGGGCTCGATGGATGTGGTCTTTTTCACATCCGAAGTGGAAGCCCAAATCATGCAGATGGAGGCCACACGCGAGGATGACAGCGTGCGTAGTGGCTCTAACCTCCGTAGTATGGCTTTGCTTATCTATACGAGTGGGACCACCGGCCTCCCGAAACCTGCTATTGTCAGCTGGAGGAAGTGCTGGTCTGGTAGTATATTTGTCTCCAATTGGTTGGGTCTAAGGAAGAAAGATCGCTTTTTCACAGTATGTTTCATTCGAAATGCCCCACGTTTTTCGTTCTCCTATATTCCGAGATATTGATACCGGAATAGTGCATGCCGCTTTACCACTCATCCGCTTTGATCCTGGGATTCGGATCATGCATGATGAGCGGATCTACCCTGATAATCGGTCGTAAATTCTCCGCTAGAAACTTCTGGCGAGAGGCCCGAGAGAATGACGCGACGATTGTTCAATACGTGGGCGAAACTTTGCGGTACTTGATGGCTGTCCCTCCTGAGATTGACGCTGTCACCGGGGAGGATGTGGACAAGAAGCATAGTGTTCGCGCAGTGTTCGGAAATGGCTTGCGGCCTGATATCTGGACCCGCTTCAAGGATCGTTTCAATGTCCCCACCGTTGCTGAGTTCTATGCAGCAACCGAAGGCACTTCTGGGTCTTGGAATCTCTCATCCAACGACTTCACAACTGGAGCCATCGGCCGAAACGGCGCGCTCAGTGCACTAATCCTGGGAGGGGGCCTTGCTGTTGTTCAGGTTGATCATGAATCTCAGCAACCCTGGCGGGATTCTAAGACTGGCTTCTGTAAGGAAGTTCCACGAGGAGAAGCAGGTGAGCTGCTGTATGCCATCAACGCGGCCGACCCCGCGGAGACTTTCCAAGGATATTTCCAGAACTCCAAGGCCACCGAAAGCAAGATTGTTCGTGATGTGTTGCGGAAGGGCGACGCTTATTTCCGTACAGGTGATATGGTGCGGTGGGACAAAGAAGGCAGATGGTACTTCAATGATAGACTCGGCGATACCTTCCGGTGGAAGAGTGAGAACGTGTCCACCAGCGAAGTGGCCGAGGTACTGGGCGCACACCCTGACGTACATGAAGCTAATGTCTATGGTGTGGCGCTGCCTAGTCACGATGGACGTGCCGGCTGTGCTGCCGTCATCTTGGAGCAACAGCATAAGGCTGTTGACCGATCGGTACTTGTTCCTCCTACTCAAGAGACACTCAACAGTCTTGCGGCACATGTACTGAAGAATCTACCGCGGTTCGCGGCTCCACTTTTCCTCCGTTTCACACCGGAAATGCAAGGAACAGGAAACAATAAGCAGCAGAAACATGTACTGCGAACTGAAGGTGTAGACCCGTCGCTGGTTAGTGCATCCGACAAGTTGTACTGGCTTCAAGGAGACAAGTACGTGCCTTTCGAGCAGAAGGATTGGAGCCGATTGCAAGGTGGACAGGTGAAGCTGTAGTAGTTCCCCTATTATGTTCCTCTCTAGATAAATATGTTTTTCTCTGTTAAGCCCGCTTACGATATATATGTGAGCATACTCCCTGCCTCTCTGCCCCTGATACCCTGCGCACCTTTTTAACCCGGAATGCCTTATACGTTAGCTATACATGTGTTTGTATATATGTTTATTCTATTATTTGCTACTAGTCAGTATTCCCCTCGAGGCTTGATATATAGTAAACATGATCCACGAGCCCCGTCATCGTCCGACAATCCGTAATTCTACAAGCCGAAACGGCGGATATATCACCGCTGTAAAGCCAAATGCAAGCCACATGCCTAGGTCGCAGTTTGGCGGGAGGGTTTTAGCAACCGGTCCAACAAAGTATGACTGAGACTGGACAACTACGTTAGTACTTGCATATCAGCAGGTAACACTCTTAATGAAACCACTTACCATTCCAAGGATGGCACCCAAAAGCCCAAACACAAAACTAGCCCCCGCAGCAAGACCCATCGGTAGCCGATGAGCATTATCCCACACCGTCCAGTCATATTCCCATCCTCGTCGGAAGATCCACGCCTCCTCAAGACAAACAGCCAACCAAGCCACGATCCAGTAAGACATGAGCGGAAGGAAATTCTCCATGATCTCGCGGAGGTATTCGCGTGCTACAATTGCACAGATAGTGTAGACCACAACCTCCACGGTTGTCAGAAGGGGACGCGGGATGCGTGGGCCGTAGCGACCTAGCATTTGGAGATTGAGGCCCGCGGAGTATGTGCATGGGATATTGTTGGAGACGGTGCCTATGAGGAGAATGACGGCGCAGAAGCGGCCGAATCTGTGCAGGTTGCTGAAGGAGGCTGCGAGGAGGCTACCCGGGGAATTGAGTGAGGCGTCTATCCATGCGGCGTTTGAGTTGATGCCCGTTGCTAAGCCGATTCCAAGGATTGTTGTTAGGATCATTGCTAGACCCATGCCTGTGCTGGCGGCGAGGAACATTTGCCATGATTTTGTGGTTGAGGGGAAATAGACGAAGTAATCTGCGCTTGATGGTGCCCATGTTATGGCGGAGGCAAAGCAGAGAGATAAGAATGATAGGCGATTTGCGGCGGATGCGCTGGGGATGTTTGGGGAGAGGGAAGATAAGGAGGTATCGAAGCTCGGTCCGGCAGAGCCGATCATGATCGCTAGAGTTAGGATTTTTACAATCCAGGCGTACCTATATTCTCGTGTGAGTTCGACGACATACATTGGGTCCGGTATAAGGATAGGAGTTTCTCTTTACCTGGTGTAGAATTGAAAAAGGTGGACACCCAGGGTTGCGATGAGCCAAGTTAGTATAGAGACCACGATTATACCGACAGGAACAGCCGTCCGGCCCCCGGAGACTGTGAAGATGATTTGGCCTCCGAGGATGCAGTTTACCATGCCGTAGCCCAGCATGGTGAAGATGTTCAGTAGACAGCAAACCTTGCTGACATAGTATCCGAGGAAATATCGAGTCACGACCTGTATACTATATTAGCTTGAGGAACTCTCAATCCACCTATTTTCCTTACCAAGGTTCGATTCCCACTTTTCGGACCCCAGGTACTCATATATCCTATCCCCATACTTCCTAGAATGACCCCCAAAGTGGCACAAGTGACGGCCTGATCCCAACCAAGCCCAAACAGAGATGGACCGTACAGTCCCACGATGATGTTGTTCCCCGTCAACGCCGAACTCAGATACAAAAGAAAGATGCGGGTGTATGCATCTGGTGCTGGAGGTTGACGCTCATCATCTGTCACACGTTCAATTCCTCGAGCCTCTAATCCAGATATCCGACTGAATAGGCCGATGCCTCTCTGAAAAGTGGATACTTTAGATACTGTGTCGGTTGACAATAGTTCTAATGTTTGAACGTTTGTTTCGACCTTCTTGGCCTGGGGGTCATAACCCTGTTCAGGATCTGCCATTGCGAGGACCACAAATGTTGAGTTTGGTAAGGAAAGGAGCGAAAATTCAGCTATCTGAATTTTTTCTAATCTGTCAATTGAATCCTAGTATCCTCCAGGGAGAAGGACGATCAACCGGCTTCTTTATACTCCTTTCTAACCTGTAGTAACGCCGAGTGGCGTCCATCATGCAGCAGAGATACCGTGCAATGGGCAGAGACAACAGCGTGAAATATGGATGCCTAGAACTAGATATGTAACAATTTGCAAAGTAGCAATCGGCGAAGTGGCGATAGGGGTGCATCGTCATCTTAGTCTAAGCTCCTCTGTTGAGCAAACGGATTGGTATTGGGCCCGGAATCTGGAATCAATGCAGCTTCCGGAATGCTGCAAATCCCTTACTGATCTATGCAAGGAATTCCCCATGCGAGCAGTAATGTGATCGTTCCTCTCAATGCGATGCTACTGTTGCTTCTTAGCACTCCAACAAGACGTAAGGAAAGATTGTATTTGTTTCGTTGAAGGATGTTTCTACGTAGTTATGTATTGAAGGATCTCAATGGCATCGATTAGACAAACCGGTGCCCCTTTTTATCAAGGGGTCGTCCGATGTTTGCTGGTCTAGACCAACTTGTTCAGCCACATTGTAAGCCTTTATTCGAAGGCTTAATGTGGTGGCGTCCTCAATGGGTAGATACGTCTTATTGAACTAAAATAGACCGAGTATGCTCGATGTGAACCATGTACTTTGATCGGCAACCATGTGAGCCCCATTTTCACGTTGCAAGATGCGTGCTGTACACTCCCATACCCTTTAAATTTGTATAGCTTCCCTGGTTTGTAAGAAGTTTGTAAGAAGAATGTTCTAGAGGCCCATGAAGACGATGCGCTACAACAAGGTACGAATTCTTACAGTCACATAATTGTCTTTGGACCAATACTTGCGATATGCACTAGGAAATATTGTCCGTGGGGGTCGAAGTTGAGTGCTTGTAGAAAGAAACCATTCGCTCATGGTGCGTGGCCAACACTCATGGTATCACTATTAGCACTGTATAGCAATCTTATGGCTCAGCTTGCCATAATCGATAAACATTTGAATGTAGCATACCTTTGTAGCTACCCCATGAAGATTCCAAACCCCACTGTTCCTCATACGCGAGGCTATGCACAGCAAGGGACAAAATGAACAGCTATTCGGACATCGAGGAGTAGGTGTGAATTGCCCCGCCCCCACGATCCCGGTTAACAGCCCTAATGTTGTCCGCTCCAGCAGCTTTAACTTTTTGGTCGGTCTAGATCGTACCTCTTACAGGCCATGCAGGCGGAACCTCTCGGCCACTCCGACAGCCATGATCGACAATGGCCAGGTGAAACAATCACTGGAAGGGATGGCTCCTTAAGATGTCGAGGTCGAACTGTTTAGCAGATGTTGCGGATATGCGTATAAGGCTCAATATAGGACATCCAAGAATGGTGACCGCGGCGAAAAGGGAGTGTTGCCATCAAGTGATCATGGTTCTAAATCCTCAGGTGGTTCACGGAGAAAGAAGAGATTCAGGGATCGCCTGGAATTGAACTCGCCGGAGCGAGAGTTGTGACTATCTGCTTAAATCGCCGACGATGGCTTCCGGGGGAGATTCAGGACACTGCCGTTTGGTGAGAACGCAGCTCAGCCTACAGCGTCTAATCCTGACCTTTTGCTTCGTTTCAAACTACATGTTTTCCAACTTGCTACGTCATTGAAAAGTTGCGTATGCAGTCGCTTAAACCCTTCCACCGGGACATTTGCAACTATGAGCTCAACAGCAGCAATGCAGATCGGATTGTCGAACTGTTGGAGTACAACTATGCGCACACTTCAAGACATGAATGATGAACCGGAGGTAAGTTAATACTTCTGAGAAATGGTGAGCCTCAATGCAGCTTATGCAGCCCGCGCTTTGGCCAAGGACGGGAAATTGCAGGAGATTTTAGGGCACAGTGGGGGAATAGCTTCAGATTTGGTAGCAAACTCCATAGAAACCGAGAAATAGTTGGTATTTGAACCAAAATCCACTCCAGACCCAGTGACAAGCAATTGCCCGAAGTAGTTAATACCTCGGAAACCCCAGTTGGAAGGATTCCGAGACCGGAACACTTCGTCCGAGGTTCGGAATCCCTTAAACCAACAACTTTCGAGATGCTCCCACATTCCTCTCCATTGATGCAGCTTCCAGTTAAAAGTGGGATTGAACACAGAATCAAGACATAAATAGTCTTACAGTTTCAGCATGTCGCTCTCTTCAGTTGTACAGCGGACCATTCGGTTCAACCAGGTCTTACTTCGAGGATGCTCTTCTTATCGTCGCTTCTCAGTGCATCGTTGTCGCCAATCTGTGGCCGATCCATCTGCCACATCCGTTGCAGCATCATTTTTGTCTCGTTTTCAATCTCTTGGGCCTCAGACTCGTACACAGGTTCTTGATGCCAATCAGTTACAGCTTCTGTCGCTCACTTTAAATCGTCCATCTCTGTTTCCGGACGCCCCGTCGCTGTCCAATACTTCCTCATTACCTGACGATGCTCCCCTCCCGCCAGGTTATCATTTAGTCTATTTTACCCCTTCATTTCTGGAAAATGAACTAGGCGCGGATGGTACCGATGTCTCTTACAATCCGGAGTCCCCATTCACCCGGCGCATGTGGGCGGGCGGCGAGGTGCATTGGCCGCGAGCGGCAGATGGAAGCCCTAACCCATTGCGTGTGGGACAAGAGGTTCAGGAAGCCACTCAAGTGCTCAGTGCCGAGCCAAAGATTGTGCTTAAGACCGGAGAGGAAATGATTGTAGTGGGAGTGGAGAAGGAATTTCGCAACGAACATGGCGTGGCGGTTGTTGACCGTCGGTAAGTTGTTTCACCCCGAACTCATCTGTATCAGAGTTTTATGGCGGTGATATTCTACAAGGAATTGGGTCTTCCGTAAAGCACTCACTGCGCCACTGGTATCTTCTACGGCACGTGAGCCAGCCCCAGTACCTACAGCGCCGGCTTTCTCGTCCACAACCTCAACAGCGAAGAATCACACCCGAACCTTGAGACAAACCGCTGTTACGCTTTTCCGGTTCTCTGCTTTGACATTTAACCCTCACAAAATCCACTACTCGACTCCATGGGCTCAGCAGGTTGAAGGGCATAGAGATATTGTCGTTCACGGCCCGCTTAATTTGATCTCCATCTTGGACCTGTGGAGAGATACACGACCAACTAAGGGTGGCGACCCTGCTTTGATGCTTCCGGAGAGCATCGTGTACCGCGCGACGAGTCCGCTATACGCCGAGGACCAGTATCAGATTGTGCTCGATGAGGGAGAGGGGGATGGTGTAGGAAGGGTGCAAATATATGCCCCTGATGGAAATGTTGCGATGAAGGCGGAGATCAAGTCGGTTGAATGAATCCTCGAGCTCTAATATCTTCTGTCCGTAGTATTTGCCTAAAAAATATGCAGAGGGGAATTTATTCTAAGTGTCTTCATATTCTGGATTACAGCAATGAATGAACCTTAAAGCATTGCACAAGCAACTCCCGATGTACCGTATCCCAGGAAGCAGTGATTGCTCTCATTCAAACCTCGTTAATTGCCAGAAAACTACTACATAGTCGCGGGATCTATGAAAATGTATAGACTTGTTTGTCAAAGTCTACAGGTTCAGGTTTTTCCCCACTGATACAAGGTATCACTTGCGATGCATGAGTCCATATGTCTGGCATGGCCGGATGCTTCGTGTATAAATCTCTCGCCAGGAACTCGTACGAGTTGGCAAATATCGGTAAATATAGATCTGTGGTAGGCGTTCGGTTGAATGTAAGCTCATAGATGCCCCCAGATAATGGAACAAATTTAGCACCTAGAGCAGAGTGGAATTGGAAGTAGCTCCAGTCATATCTGAAATCATGTTCATGCCGGTATATTGTGGGGAGGAACCCTGTTTCAGGGGCATTGGGTGAAGGCATGAGCTTGATTTTAGAAGCAATCACGTCCCCATGTCGTTTGACAAGGCTCCTACTAGAACAAACCAGAAAGTCAAGATGAAGAGCAATTTCTTCGAGCAGTGATGAATCGTTCGATATAGTTTCCAAGGCCGGAGGGGGTAGAGCTGCCCAATCTGCTTCAACATGTCGAAGCAACCGGGTTAAATTCTCGTCAGTAGGTAGGACATCAGGAAATGGGAGGATGACTGCCGTGTTATTAAAGATAGCATTAAAAACCCCGAAGTATACCCCAGCTGGCTTAATGCCTGTCAGTAACAGTCTTCTAAAACAAATCAGCCGCGGAACTTACATCGCTTAGAGGACAAAGCAAAAGACATCGATTGTTTCCAAGCATAGAGCTTTGCGTTTCATATCCTTCCGGGGCAGAGAGGCCTATATTACGCGCTATATTGGTAACGAAGTTGTGAGATAGGAAAATTGGCCTCGGGGGTTCTAAGAATCAATAAGCGGATGCATACTCGACTCAACTGTTCTTTCAATTTACCTGTTGATCTGGATGTGTGGGCTATAAAAGCTGCTTCATGGTATGAGCGGTCCAACCTCCTGGTATAATCGTATCTTCTTTGGTGTTCATGCAGGAGTTGTTCAAATAATGGCAGCTCTATAACGGAAATTTTTCTCTCATGTAGAATGGCCCGAACCGGCGGGAACGCTTCATTCGTGGTGATTATGGTAGAACATTCGACGTCTTCAAATAGGTCGTGATTTTCAGCTACAGTGTTTCTCTCTGAAACCAAGAATAACTAGAGCTCTCTGTGATCAGCGACAAGGGTACTGCTGTATATACATGTCCATGACTTGCACACCTTGAAGCCAGCTTTCATGGCCGCAATAAGCGTGATGGAGCACAAGGGACTATTGGGCGCTAACCAGGCCAGTGACTCTCCCGTATTGTTTCTCCCCAGAGCACTGGTAAGACAGTTGGCAACACCGTTAACGGCATTTGCAAGTTCGGCGTAAGTGATCTGGCTAAACCCGGCGTCGAGACTCGTCGGCGATGTGGGGTATTCAATCCACAGACCATTGGGCTCTTCACGGGCCAGCTCGTCGACAATGGTGGGCAATAGCTTTCCCTGAGCCGCGGCATCAATCCTAGGGTTGTCGATCTTGACGTGTGGGGTGGTGCTCTCGATGAAAGGCATGGTGGAGGGGTACTGTTAATGCGAACAGCCAAAGGACCATATAAAAGAGGAAGAAGAGCGTTTATTAAGAAAGTAATGAGTGGGAGAGAGAAGAAAAGGCAAGCTATAAAAATATTAGCATTCAATGTCACGTTGATGACACGGGGGTGCCAGTTGGATTTATCAGTGTCTGCAGAATTTGTCAACTGCAATTGAATGAGCCATTTATATCTTTTCACTTACCCCGCGTCGCCTGAAGGTTTTTAATCCCTGCAGGTACAATCACTACACTACTGCATACTTGCAGAGGTTTTGTATGGTGGTGGTTAAGTTATATACTTCTTTTTCTATTCGGTGTAATGAACAACTGAACGACATGATTGCAGGTTGTGGTGGCACCACCTGGATGGTTAAAGGAAGGTGCTCTTTCGGAAGAGTGCACAAAAGTCCTGCGAATTGATAATCCAACCCAACCGGTCAGGTTGCAATGGAACTTGCCTAATGGTGGAGACATATGGTGCTTCTCGCCGACAGGGGCCCCTGTCGTGCAAGGCAGCACTGATCCACACAGGTTCTTGCATCCGTTGCAGATAACCCTGAATAATAATAGGAAACCAAGACACAGCAAGAAAAAACCAGAAGGGGTGCATTTTACCGACTCTCAAATTATTGATTAAAAAGTGGACCCTTATTCTTGATTTGTGTCCATCCTTCAAGATTTCCTGCAAAGTGTCATCTGTTGCGAATCACGTCTAAAAGTCATTTGAAGACTTTACAAATTACGACTGTGCTCTGAAGTTGTGTTTCTGCCTACTCTCTAGGGATGGCCGACCGGTATTCTTTCTGCTTTATCTCGCGATTGATATTCATATGATGCGGTACACCTAGAGCGATGGGTGCTCAATCTATAATTCAGGGCAATAACAGGGTCATTTATACCAAGGTTATTTTGGCGACTTCCAGAGCACTGTTGGCGGTTATACCAACATCTTTATGATGCCACAGGAGTCAGCCAAAGGGGCCCAAAGTACAGTTGCATTCGCCAGAGTGTCGACGATCTACTGCTCGCACAGAAAATAGATTTATTGAAATCCTCTCAGTAGGCATTTGACCTGTCGTTGGCTTTAGGTGCGTGATGAATTAAATAAACGTTGAAGGCTTTATCAGTTGCACTACCAACCTTGTCTGTCCATTGCAACCCAGTGAAGACAGATCGGAACACACGTATTCCTCGGAATCCTTGTGATGCGTTACCTTATTCTGCTCCTATTTGTGTTATTTCCACCGCTAATATGCATAGATAGTACCTGGGGATAACCGAGCTAGCGTGTTTGTCAATGCTATGCTTGTGTTATTCCAAGTAGCTTTTCACACGCTATACCAACACCTAAATGTGAAGGAGCCAGTCGAACATCCTGTGGCTTGCAGAGAGAGACCAATCGAATAACTCTGTGACCCGGGCAGAGAATTAATAGGCCACAAAGGTGTACCACAATTACCAACAGTTCCCTGTTAGCTCGACAGAAGACACGGTAGACAAAAAGCGTCCATGGACAACCGATGAAGCCAATCAAAGTGCGCTGTTGGTATGTCGCTGTTGTACAATGTCTCCCTCGTTTTCCAGTTGTGGGTTGGACTAGGTTATCCCGGAAGGTCTGATCACTGCGTTTCGATACCTGCTTATCACTCCAGTTCAGGATACTTCAGCACGGGCAGCACGGGCAGCACGAATACGATCGATCCAGTGCAGCTGACGATAAAATACTGATGGCAGAGAGCTTGCATATAACATACGACTACACGCAACGTGACCTGTGCAGGTGCCATAATTGATAGCACGGTCTTCATGTCCAGTGGCTAGAACAGTGAGCGACACCCCGTCGGACTTGACGTCATCTTTGATGCCTGATGGCCGCAAATAACGCCAAAGATTACAGGGAGCTCGCAGTAAGACGACGTATAGATGCTACTTAGCGGAATAACTCTCCTCACCCTCACTGTTCCTGTGAAACGGTGATGATGATAAAACCGAATTGGGTTTCAGAACTATCTTCAGTGATTTCGGAGTACGCTTCCCGGCATGATAATAGCAAAAGGGAACCCAAAAAAAAAAAAAGATTATTAGTTGTCGGGACCTTCCGCAATGAACCTAAACCTGAATATATACTTACAGCACCACTAGCGATGCATCAAATATCCGGTTTGTGCCATTCTAGAGTCGGAATTTCGGTGCAAATGTGATTCCAGGTGCAGCCAACCCCCGCGCAAGATAACCGTCCAAGAACCCAAATGAGCAGCTAGCATAGCAAGGATTGAAAGTGGCGGCACTGTAGTCGACACCTGTGCAGCAGAGCTATATATAGTAAATGCCCCCAGGTCGGGACTCGGGAGGGCCCCGACGGTTGATTCTTTGGTATGCATAAGTCAAGAGACTCGAAGGTCTAGTATACATAGTTCAACCCATCAGGACTGAGCACAGGCTGACGATCATCTCTGTGGATGCGTGATTATGCATCAAATCTCCAGGAATTGTCAAGTGTGACCAGCAGCCAGCCAACAGCTTAACGTACGTCTGTCGGTGGGTGGAATCCTTTTCCAGGGCCATCCTATAAGAATCCGCGAAACCCCCCGATGATTCTAAAATGTTACAGCACCTAATATATCGCGGCGCGTAACGCTGATATCACATTAACTAATCAACAACGTGGGGCCTGCGTTGGCGAAATTTTCATAGGTCGAGATCCTGGACCATATATCAGCCATTGTTAATGGCTAATTTCTTAGGTCGGCCGAAGACGAAGTCTCGGTCCCGACAACCCATGATCGTGTTTTGCCACGAATTTAGCTCATACTGTCACCTGCATCTTCACCCAAGGGGTTGAATCCTGCGACGCTGGAAATATAAGTCGAGGTCTGGTTCGGACTCGTGGTGAAAGACCACATGTTAAACCACGCCCTTTTACCTGACCAGTAGGCGAGCCGTATGCTCCCAGGAACATAAAGCTTGCTTCTTTCACGGCAAGTCATTGGATCGCCTAGATAATGCCTAACGCCGATGGTATAGGCGATCGAACAGGGTAGTCTGCAGTCGCATCACCGGCGCCACCTTTGTTTTCTAAAAATGGAAGGTACGAAACAATGCTACAGAAGGATGGACATTCAAGATGTTGCTATCTGGTATCTCATCTGTTTTTCCCAGCTATTTCGGCGATCCTTGGCGTTCTCAAAGGACTGTTGAATTCATAGAACTCGTAGTGGCGGTTTTTAGGCTTAGGGACGGAGATAACGGACGGAGACCGAAGTCGGTTGAGCCATTCTACAACAACTTGATGTCTTAGTCAATTTCCTCCTCCAGCAGTTCATATCTCCCGATCAACTCCATATTACTGTCTAAGCAATATCGTATTAAACATTATAAAAATGGCGGATTCCACTGTCAGATTGTCATCAACGGAGAAAAAGAGAACCAGGGTCCAACTATCTTGTACAGCTTGCAGAAACCGAAAGTAAGCCTCGACTAGGCGCCCCTTAAGGCATAGTAAGTGGTCGAATGCTGATGATTTACCACAGACTTAAATGCTGCCGCACACATCCATGTACCAACTGCAAGAAGAGAGGCGAAGCCAACTCCTGCACTTTCGTCGGTCGGGGTCCTCGAGGGAGGACTTCGCTCGGCCGGCCAAGTCCAACCCTGGTCCAAGATCGCCTGCAGCATCTGGAAAATTTGGTCTTATCCTTGTCTCAGAAGAAGAGGTTGGAAAAGGTTCATGATACATACCAGCCAGAGGAGTGTGATGAGCGGGTCTCGAATCCGAGAACTGACGCTCGACTAATCCTAGAGACGCCTTCTACTAGCACGGGCTTTGAGGCTGAGTCTCCGCTTGACCCGTCTAGTAAGCTGGTAGTTGAAAATACTGGGACGAGCTATATTGATGGTGCTCACTGGACTGCTATACTCGAGGAGGTCAGTAAACATTTTACTGTCACTCTTCCGCTTCATTCATCTCCTATTCTAACTGGGTGCCTGCAGATTAACGGTGTTAGAGAGTACTTGCAAGAAAGCAATAGTTTATCAGATGAAGAAATATTTGAAGAAGATAGTCATAGCGCATCTTCCCCAACTCTTCTATTAGGACTGAACAAAGCAGCGAGCATAGAAGACTTGTTAGCCGACATTCCTCCACGACCGGTAACTGATCGACTAATTGCCCAATTCTTAAATAGCAAGGAGCCTCTGCTGCGTATGTGCTTGAACCCTTCATATGAACTTTCTGCTTAGACGCTTACATCGATAATAATTCTTAGACACATTGCATATTCCAACTTTCCGAAAGGAGGTATTTTTTTTTTTCTCTCCTGAACAAGAACTGCTGTGAATATCTAATCACCCTTTTATAGTATAATGTGTTCTGGTCAACGCCCAAAGATGTATCTCTTCCGTGGCTAGCATTGCTGTATACTATCCTCACTCTGGCGATTGCGATTCACCAACGCCTGGGGGAGGCATTGCCGGTCTATTTCAAAGACTCCGTGGATATCATTGACATCTTCAGAAAGCGAACTGTGCAGTGCCTCGTCCAATCTAACTATACGCAACCTGGGAAGTATAAAGTCGAGGCACTTTTCTTGTACGCCATGGGAGAGTTTTACCGGAGCAATGATGCCCAAGTCAGCGTGTCCTTCCTCCTAGGAATCACCATAAGGTTAGCGATGAGGACAGGATACCATCGCGACCCACGACATTTTCCTAACATCTCTATTTATGAAGGGGAAATGAGGCGGCGCGTGTGGGCAATTATACGCCAACTAGATATCTTGATTTCATTTCAAGTTGGTCTGCCTCGGACGATACAAGATTGGCAGCACGATGTTGAGCTACCGCGCAATTTATCCGATGAAGACTACAATGAAGACACTAAATATCTACCACCATCGAGACCTGAGTCTGAGCTTACAACCGCGTCCTATACTCGAGCGAAGTCGAGGATCATGTCTGTGTTTGGTAAAATATCCGACCTCGCGTATTCGAGAGAACCTGTGACCTACGACGAAACTCTCGAGATCGACCGTCGGCTAGAAGAAGCGTACAGCCTCGTTCCTCTAAACTTTCGAGTTCGGCCAGTTGATCAGTCAATTGCAGACCCATCGGAGCTGATTCTCCGGCGGTATACACTGGAGCTATTGTATCAGAAATCTCGCTGCGTGTTGCACCGACGGTATCTGGGTGAAGTACGCACTAATCTTCGATATGCATATTCGAGATGGGCGTGTATGAGTGCATCTAAGGAGATACTCCGCCATCAAGTAGACTTACACCAAGAGACCCAGCCTGGAGGAATTTTGTATCGAGACAGGCAGTTCCCTACTTCTCTCCAGGATGGTGACTATCTGCTTGCTGCCATGATCATCTGCTTAGAATTGTCTTATGATCCTCCCACAGAGCAGATTACGAATGGATTGAACAACGATGTGGCAGTTATTGTTAAAGGACGTGAAGGTCTCTTAGCTAGTCTAGAGACGTCCCATCAAATCTTCGCGCAACGTCGCCGACAATCAGTGGATGCACAAAGAGCCTATGCTGCTTTGACAATCATGCTTCGCAGAGCCAAGAGAGGCGTATCGAGTACAGAACAACCAATTCAGCCCCAGGCAACTGACTACGCAAGTGGGCGACCGGTTGATACATGCATCAGTAAGAAAACACTTCCTCACATCGCTTTAGGGAGCACAACTGATGCGGTCTCCAGCCCAACCACCACCGTACGAAAATCTGAGATCTATGGAGAGCTATTCCTTTCCTACCCCGAGCGAGATACCAAGCCTAGATATGGGAGAAGCGCCTTGTGCCTCGTTGGACGTGATCGAGGGAATGCTCGATGCTCCTACGGGTCTCAACTGGGTAAGTTTGAGATAATACTACACTCCTGGACTATATAGCATTCAATACTAACCCATTGATAGCACCTTTGGGATCAGCATATTCAGGGTTCCGAGCAATCTATTACAAACGACGTTTGGGATAGTTTTGGTGACATTGTAGATAGTAATCCGCAGCAGTGATACGAGAAGGCCGATAGAACAGCCAGTCAATTGGGTCCTACTGAGAAAAATAATATCATATTCCAATAAATCCAACCTCATTATCCATTTCTAGTTCAATACATGGAATTCATAATACTATGATTATATAGCTGTTAAAGATCCTCGGCACGTCCCGAACCCGCGTGGATAAAACTCCAGAATAAGATTCCGGAGCAAGGAAAAAAATACCACAAAAAGCAATCCCCCAACAGCTTATTCTCCAAGCCATGAGCCCAACATTACGGTCACTCCCCCTCATCTCAGCGCACAACATGAAGCCCTCCGTACTCCCGCGATACCTCAGTCGCCGCATAAACCTCCCATCCACGTCTCGTTCCCTCGCAATCCCATCACAATCCCTCCACCGACCAGCACCAACAACCACGAGAACAAGCAACAACCCTCTCTCAAACACCCTAACAACCCGATCCTTCAACCTCCCCTCACTCGCCTCCCTACTCTCAAACGGCAACGGCAACAACAATGGCACTGACCGCACCCTAACCGCCACCCGCACGCTGCCCTACCCACCCCAATCCCTCTACAAAGTGATCGCCTCCGTGGAATCTTACTCCCAGTTCCTCCCCTTCCTCACCGCATCGACGGTGACACACCGCGACCCTGAAACGGGGTATCCGACGCGTGCCTTCCTGACCGTTGGGTACGGGCCTCTGAGCGAAACGTTCACGTCGAAGGTTCAATGTGATCGGAGCCGGTGGGTTGTTGAAGCGCGCAGCGGAGCTAAGTTTGGGATTGATTCGAAGGACGGGCAGACTGGGGGAAGCTTTCCCGGTGCTACTGAGGGGATCTTTGAGTATTTGAGTACGAAGTGGGAGTTGGTGCCATTGGAGAATGGGTCTACGAAGGTCGATTTGGAGATTCGGTTTGAGTTCCGAAATCAGTTGCATTCTGCAATGATGGGTGCTGTTGAGGGGCAAATGGCTGGGGTTATGATTGAGGCTTTTGAGAAGAGGATTAGGGATGTCCAGGGGAAGTAGGAGGCATATACTTGGGGCAGGGGTGTTGCATTTGTAGTTCTTTTGGGAGTTTGGTGCATAGTTACGACTAGACATAGATCGTTACAGCGTCGTAGTGTCTCTTGTTTTATGAGTCTCAATTCTTTTCTATCTTGCGATCAACCGCTGTACCATTAGACCCACATACAAAGAAATCCTGAACAGCCAACCATGTAGTATATAATACAATTATCAAGACATGAAAGAGAGGGGGTAAAACCGCGTATGCATCGGCTCAGTAGAACGCTTTTTTCTTCATAGCATGCTTAGGCTGCGGTTCCGGTTGGCCGCATGCCGTGTGCCCTTCATCGAGCTGACCGCGTTGTAGTTGTCGAACACAACCTCCCAGTTGATGCGGTCCCACCAGCGCTCAAGATATTCGGCCTTGCCGCCAATGCCGTAGTCCATCATCCACACGTGCTCCCAGGTGTTGACACAGAGAATGGGCTGAACATCGACAGCACCAGGTGCCATGCTCTTCTGGTTCGCGGAGTGAGCACCCATGGCACCAGCGAATTGGTTACCCAATGGAGCCTCGGGGGAATGTGTGGCCATGTCGACGGGCTGACGACGGGAGTGAGCAGCCGGGTAGGGTGAGCCTGCGTTGTAGGTGCAGAAGATGTGCATCAATCCCTCCCTCTCCAGGTTCTTAGCTAACCACACGAATCCCGGACCGAACATGGCATTGGCGGTAGCAAGGAAGTCGAGCTTCAGAGATTCGATCGAGGAGCAGGTGTCGACGATGTCCTTGGCGAACTTGTCGGGGATTTGAGTGGTAGTGGGTGACTATCGCGCAGTGAACATTAGGCTACTGTTCATGAAATTACACTTCTCAATTCTGTGAACCTACCAAGCAGTTGAAGAAGAAATGGTTGTTATGGGCCATGGAAGCATAGTTGAACACGGAGGCCATCTCCGGACGCCGGGAGTACTTGACCAGCAGTTCTCCAGGTTTTGCATCCGCGTCGACGGTATCTATTATGGAGTCCATGTTAGAATGCAATCCATATACCCACGATCTTCCCGTAACCAGGAAAACAGCTGGAAATCGGGTCCTATCGGCCGGTCGGAGGATGAGGCTCACCCTGTGTTAAAAGGTTCAGCTTGTCAATCAGAAGAGTCTGATATTGCGTCCAAGAAAAGTCAACCGCCTCTGGTGATAGCAGTTCCGGAACACCATTGTTCTTGAAGTAGGCATCGTGGGTCAACTGAGGAACACGGTGCAAGCTGCGAATCTGAAAGCGTGGGAGGGCGGAAACGGGTTTCTAAAGCGCAACAAGCATCAGCAATCGGAGGTACGTGGCCATTGAAGAAGCGGGAAAAGCCCACCTGTGTGAGAGAGGAGGCAGCACGCAGCGTACTCTGCGGCCGGAGGAATCGAGGAAGCATGATGGCTGATTTGGGAATTGGCGAGGTTCGATGCTCATCGAGAAGCAGTAAAACCGCAGAATTTCCATCGCAAGATTGGGCATTACCCCTTTGGGTCTAGTGCAGATGAAGTAAGCCAGCCCCGCAACCAGCCAATCAGCGGCTAAGGATCTATTATTGCCCTTCATCTTCCATGACATTAGTTCACTTCAAATCTCATGTTTCCCTTTATTCTTCAACCTCATACAAGACACACGCTCTATTTCTGACTTAAGTTTAGCCTGTTAGACAACACATCTCAGGTCGTGACATGCTTGCCTCTCGTGATGTCTACATGTCCGGCGCCTATCTCAGCCACTCTCATCAAGCCAGACCCATGCCCCGTCTCTATTCTAAGACCACGGCGCTTGCAAACTCCAATGACTATGGTACCGAAGCAACCGAGTTATTTTAGGCACCTTCCAGCGTTTAGAGACGGGTTAAGGCCTTGATTGGTTCCATCTATTCCAATATGTCGAAATCAAGGAAGAAGCTCTCCCTTTGTCTGTATCTCGTTGTTCAGCTCTTCCTCCTGACCAACACTAACATCATCTGTCGTTGACGACTTCCCTTTGTTACTTCCTTCTCTCACCACAGCTGCCTTAATTTGATACCATTGAACCTTCGCATAATCGCTTTTCACGGCTACTAATCAGCGTCCACGGAAAACCGTCCACATTGCCAATATGACAAGGTCGACGTTCACTAATCTCGTCTCTGGAAGACCTTCAATACTGTTGTGTCTATCAGTGATATCTGCTATTATCACAACAAGTCATGCTGCCCACTTAGCATTACGGGATACCGACACCTGTCCTAGCTCATACCAGAAGTGTGGGAACGTTGGGCTACCAGACTCCTTTTGCTGTCCTTCCTCTTCATCCTGCGTCAGTCTGGACAATGCAAGTTCGGTCATATGCTGCCCTCAGGGTCAAGTATGCACGTACATTGAGCCCATCAATTGCAATGTGCAACTGCAGAATGCCACCCTTCACCCAAAGAATCCTATCAAGACCACCAGACTCGACAACCAGCTTCCCAAGTGCGGGGACTTGTGTTGTCCGTTTGGATACAGCTGTACAGGAAGCCAGCTATGTGAGATGAGCAATGCTGCCTCTTCTACGAAATCCCTCAGCGGAACACCAACAACGACGCTCGCTGACACCCCCTCAACAAATTCAGGCACTTTTACAACAACACCAGGTGCTTTAACTACGGGCGAGCAGGTGAAGCCAACAACACTATCGCCCTCTAACACGAGTCCTTCAGTGTCTAAGCCGCCTATGAATGAAACCGGCTCTACCTCAGTCCCAATGACAGCAGCCTGCCCTTCATTTCCAACCCAAGCCGTGATAGCCGGCTTCTTCCCTGGTGCCATCCTTGGAGCTGTACTCGCTTCAATGGCCATGATCTGCGTTAGAAAATGCCGAAACAAACGTCAGAGCCATTCCTCAAAAATCCCCCCGCATGACGGACGCGCATACAGCGGAGCCCCATTCAGCATATCCCATCCTATCCCATCGGAAGAAAGCTCCTACCGCACCGACTTCCTCCTTCGCCGCTCACGCCGAAGTTCCTCCCGCTCGGTGCTCCAACGCACAAGAACAAGGGTCAAGAGCATGTTCGACTCAAGCCCTAAAACCATAGTTCAGGACTCAGATAAGATACCCCAATTACCTGTCACCCCGCCACCACAGCTCAGACGACAACCCACTACCGAGAGTATCAGGGTGTATACCCCGCGAGGTGAATTTGTGAATATGAGTTCGCTGAAACAGGGCCCGCATTTGTCAGTTGGGCAGCATATGGCTTTCACAGAGATGATTGATGAGGTAGGGTTCAAGAATAAGCAAGGCGACCTTAGTTACAAGGTCCTTGATTCCCCTGAGTTGAGTAAAAGGGGCCTCCAGTTTCCGAGAAATGCATAATAGTAATAATAATGGTCATCGTGTTTACATGTGTTCTCTTTTGTCTTCCTATGTATGCATTTTGTTGGCATATAGACGAGGCGTGATGGGTTCTGTGGCTATCATACGGAGTATATCACTATCTGTTGGTCTTCTTGGACGCTTGGTTGCTTCTTTATATTAATGCTATATTTGAAACTATAGCCAGCCCTAATACTATATCTAGGGTCCACCGAGTCTCAGTTTATATGTTGACTTTGATAACCATAACCAGAGGGAAAGCATATTGAAGAAACAAATATAATATAAATCATACAGTTAAATCTCGAATAAGAGCTACGACCGTTTGTTTTTGGCTTTGAAAGTAGCCACGATCCTCTTCAGTTCCTTCAGAAGTCCCACCACAAGAGGCACCCCGATGGGGCCCAAGAGAGGCAAATAGACCGCCACCTTATGTTCATCAGGGAAGTAGACCTGTCCCACCATACTCTTTTCAAAGAAGCTGCGCTCGGCTTCGGTCTCGGCGACTCGAGCGTCAGCTAGAGCCGCGTGGAAACGGCCGTCGCGGAGATGATCACATGCAGATGCGAGATGGGAAATGGTTGTGGACACGGATGTCGCTACGTTGGCTGGAATAGGGATGGAAGGGAGGGACTCAGTCAGCCGTGCAAGGGATCCCATTGTCGACGAAGCGGAAAGGAGAAGAGTTGCAGCACGGATCCGAATGAGGGTTTGGATACGGAAGGGCAGAGAAGCGGGCGTCGCGGGAGCACCGAGAAGGGTGAGGAGTTGGTGAGAGAACGTTAGGAATGCGGGACGGAGAGCCTCCTGGGAGAGGTGTGGTGGATTGGACGGGTTATCGGTGGTCGACAGAGGGGGGTTCAGCAGAAAGACACCTCCCCATTGAGGGATAATCCAGCTAGTTGCACCGCTCTCCTTCACAACCATGGGGGACTGGGCTGGGGCAGGCACGTAGAGAATGAAGTTAATGGTTGGTCCGCTACCGATACTCGGGCTTAAAGGCCATTCGGCGGCGTTGATGAAGGCACTGAGGTCTTCCTTCTTTAGCGCCCATGCGGCCTGTACCTCGTCGTACTCAAGTGGGGGCGCCATTGGGGCAAAGTTCGCGTAAAGCTGGACTTGGGTGTCAACGGTGAAGTTGTTTATGGGCGCGAAAGCCTGTAAGAGAGGTGATATGTATTCCTCAACCGCAGCCTTCACGTCCCATGAGGACGGTTCGATTCCAGGTGTAAATAACGAAAATGCCAGGTGATACGTCTCCGCATACTTCATGGACCGTCGCAGACGCCTGCTAATACTCTCTGCAAGCTGTGGGGAGATGGGGTTGAGAATAGTGGACGGTTGTTGCTGGTTATTCGACAAGGGTGAGTTTGTATTAACGCCCCCGGCATTGTTATCGGAGAGCACCTGCGCGATAATGGCCTTTTCCTCTATGAATAGGTTTTGCAGCTCTCCTGCTATATAAGTAGACAAAGGCGGATTTGAAGCAGAAGGCGGCGGTATCTGACTTGGCGGGTAATAGACATCGAGCCGAGTCGTGTCCAGGTGAAGCTCGGATTGAGGAGACGCCAGCTCCTCCTGCGGTAGTAATCGGACAGTTAACGTAGTGTCAGCCTGTTCATCCACGGTCGGTTGAGATTGTGCCGGTGTCCCTTCTTTACTAGCGACCGGATTGTCGTCTGACAACTTCAGTCGAAGATGGTGAGCGGAGAACTCGTTGAGATCATCCAGAGTGTGCTGCGTGGTTCGAAGGAGATGGTGCGCCTCCGACTCTGGCAGGGACGGGGCTTCAAAGCGAATCTCGAGAGGAAAGACAGGACGACAAATCTGTACAATGAGAGTCAGTCAGCAGAGGTATATTTGACCGGCGAGAGTGGATGAGCCGGGACTTACCTTTCCATCCGCCCACTCGACCATGTCCTGGATGGGAAGCCGGGCGCGATAGATCGAAGTCGTCTTCCACCATATCGGAAATCCCAGGAAGATAATGACAGCCCAAAATGCGGCAATGACCCTGAATCGGGTCTGGACACCCTGCGGGTGCTCCGGCGGAGGGAGACGTCGCGCACCGGTCTCAGAGCTCATGGTGTTGTTCGGGGGCGAGGAGGTAGTCTGTGAAGACCCCAGGTCTTCATTCTTGCTGGTCATGACCAGGGCATGCTTTTATTGCGGACAAGTTATGGATAAATACACGGCATGTGCCGGTGTGGAGTGGGATGTCAAACAGACTGAAGGCGGAGGACAGGTGTCGGGGAAGAATCGCCGGACTTATCACGAAAGATGATGATTTATCCCAATTAAGCCGCGTCCTTTTGCTTTGAACTATGACTATCACCCATTCTTTTTTGCTTGTTTATTATGGTCTAGTGCTTGCTAGATTAAACCAAATTTACGTATAACCATCATAGTACCATCATAGTATCCCTAGCACCTATTACTATCATCTACCTCAGGCCCACAGATCCAGTGCTTCCACGATACAACTTAGAAATACTCGTGGAACTACACGGGTTCGATTCTCATAAACATTAAGCCCTCTATTAAACCCTCTACTCATACAAATCCCTGCCAAATGAAAACTATAGGGGTATCTCAACCAAGGCGCCTGATGCATCCAATTAATTTCACCGAAAAACGACCAACAACACCAAAGACAGTCTCAAATTCAATACTCTTTCTCGAAGATCTTCTGGATTGGTTTTGCAGCCTAAGAAAAATGACCGGATTAGTAACTGGAACATCACAGGGCAAGCAAATGAAAGAAAGGTGAGAACATACATCAATGAACCTCTCCAGATCTTGATCCAAACTTGCCAAATCTTCCTTGCGCTTGTTGTTTTCTGCGATCAACGCCTGCTTCCGCTTGAGAAGCTCTTGCCGTGCTTGTTCTAGTTTTTCTCGCTCGACATGTTCATGGTTGATCCGAGCAATCATCAGCTCATGGGCGTCTGAGTCTTTGTGTTCTGGGAAGTGAGCGAGAAACTCCTCGACCGGTATTAAAGGCAGAGCAAGATACTTGTGACTAAAGTATAGAAAAGTTCCCGTTAGTCATGTCGACGTAGAACCTATTCGTCGCGGGGAACTACCTACTCATAAGATTCGCAAGCCGCAATCTCCCCCGTCAAATGTCTCTGCTCGTAGTACAAGTTCTGTAATTGAAGGTGTAACCGGTCGATTTCCTGGCGTGCCTCCGCTGTTGATTGTTTCGTGTCGCGAACGCGAAAGATGGCATCGCGATTTAGACCGCGGAGTCGAGCGAGAAGAGCAAACAGTTGTTTCTGTTCTCTAGACGAAGCGAGAACAGCTTCCTGGGGATTCGAGGAAGTCAGTTCTCCGGTCGGATCTAGCAAAGCCAAGAGCTTCTCGCATTGTTCGCGAGTCTCCGCGCTGCTCTTCAGTACCGGCAAGAGGGACGGATCTGCCACGATGTCACGGATAGCCATAGCGGTCATTGTTTGATTGGTTTAACTCTCAAAAGTCGGTTAATAGGTTGCAAAAGAGAGGGACGATGTCCTGAGCGGAGGTAACTGGTGGTGGTGGTGGTGGTGGCGGCGACGGTAAAGGGAAGAGAAAGCGATAAGAATTGAGGTTTGAAACGTGGGGACAATGCGATCGCTGATGGGCCCAAAGGTATTCAATTTAACCGCCGGTGGATTGTTTTGTTGGGCAAAGGGAAAAAATGGAAAGAAAACAGGAATGTGACTGAATGAATGATTGGAAATTGAGACGGTGAATGTGATTATGACGATTAGAGTCTTCTTCAATGGCCAGAACAAATCCATATGATCAGTTCAAAGTTTTTTTTGGTTGACAGTCTTTTGGTCATGGTTCTCCAAGTCTCAACTCTTTTTTAAGGCCCCCACTCGGGCACTCTCACTCTCACTCTGACCCTCACCCTCACTCTCCTCCTCGTCACTCTTCCAATAGTCACTCCTTTGGTTCTTTCACACAATCTCCCCCCTCCTTCCCCCTACTTCCCTTTCTCCTCTCCTGTCAGTCATTTATCTATAACCTCTACGGTTTCCAATTTCCCTCCATTATTTTAATTTCGCGCCCAGAAGGAATCTCCACTCCCTTACCTAAAACCTCAAAGAGTAAGTCCTTAAATACAATGCCGAGATTCCGATACCCGAGACCAAAACATCCACTTACTCCCTTCGCCGGTCGGATGTCTGACTGCCACCAGATCATGCTGAATTGAGTAGAATCCTGGGAAATTCAAGAGAGAGAAAAAATAAATCGCAAGTACGCCATGGCTTGCTCCGCTCAATCAATGACCATTGAATCATATCCCGACCAAGGTCAAGCGGTCTCCAGCGCCACTCCGTTGTCGGAGACCACTCTGGTTCGAGATCGTCGGCGGAGACACTCTTTTCATGCGGCAAGAAAGCTCTCGTGCGATTACGATGCGGATGCAGTATTCCTAAGGGTAAGGGTTCTGGCGGAAAATCCTCCGCATGTTCGAGGTCCTAACGATTCTCTAGGTGGAACTCTTCCTGGCCGAATTGGAGAGACGGCTTCATTGGCTTGAGGATTACCGCCAGTCGCATATGGTACAGATTGATGCCAGCCTACGCAGAGGATATGCAATGCTTGAGGCCGTCAGGGATTCCTGCTCATACGCCTCCGGAGAACTTATGGGCGGCGGCAAGAAGAGGGCCAAGATCCTGGTGGAGACGCTCGAGGACGGCTACAAGGACGCCCTCGCAACCAAAGAGACCTTGGAGCAGAAGGCGCAAGCAGGCGTTCGCTTGATGGAGTCGTTCTTGTCGGAGTTGGAAGCACGAGCACATGCGGTTCGAGACCGTGGTTTCTACGGAACCTTGGACGATGGGTGGAAAGCAGTTGATTCAAAACTGGTCCACGCCCGCGAGATCGTTGATGAGGGGATGGAACGTGCTCGGAAAGCCAAGGATGCGCTACGCGAAAACATTGACCAAGCTATCGCACTAGCTCAGGAGAAACGGCTTATTGCTTATGCGGACCTTCCTCATCCCTGGCGGGTGAATCCGCATATTCTGCAAGGTTATCGGTTCACGCATTCTAAGGTGGAATGCTTCACGTCTATGTTCTCCTTCTCCAATGAATTGGTCAATATCTGGTCCCATCTGATCGGTCTGCTCATTGTCCTCTCGGTCGCCTTCTACTTCTATCCCCTAAACCCGAACTTCCATCTGAGCACCAAGACGGACATATTGATCGCGGCGGTGTTCTTCTTTGCTGCATGCAAGTGCCTGGTCTGCAGTACTCTCTGGCACACCATGAACAGCATTGCCAATCAGGGCCTGATGGAGCGATTCGCCTGTGTGGATTACACCGGCATCTCATTCCTGGTAGCCGCCTCGATTGTGACGACAGAATATACTGCCTTCTACTGTGAGCCCGTGTCCCGATTTACTTACATTCTTCTCACTATGTCACTCGGAATCGGCGGTGTCGTTCTCCCCTGGCACCCAACGTTCAACCGAGCTGATATGGCCTGGGCTCGTGTGGCTTTTTATGTTACGCTTGCCCTCACGGGTTTCGCACCGTTGGCACAACTCACTTACACTCGAGGCTTCGCATGGTGCATATACTTCTATGCACCCGTGGTGAAGAGCATTCTCGTGTATGGTGTTGGAGCTTGCATCTACGCTTCGCAGGTGCCCGAACGGTGGCGTCCCGGCCTCTTTGACTATGTGGGTGGAAGCCACAACATATGGCATTTCGCCGTCTTGGGCGGCATCCTGTTCCACTATTTGGCCATGCAGGATTTGTTCGCCGGCGCCTTCCAGAGAGCCAAGGGAGAATGTCCACGCTTGACTTCCTGAATCGTCTGCTACTCCACTTTCCACTTTAACAGCTGTCTACGGCAGGATTAACCTTCACTAGCACATAGACCTTGGGCGTCAGGCTGTATACTAGAATTGCCCAGCCGCCCGTGAAACATAGATTTCCGCCGGGTCTCATGTCGAGCCTGGTAGCTGCATGGATAGGGTACTGAGCTCCTTATCCTCCAATTCTTACCCTCCTTGTACATATTTTGTCTGGGACCTTGCAGCATTCGTTCGTTGCTATCATGTTGACCCGAGCTCCCGTGCTCATCGCTTGCCTATCTTCAGGATGTACTTCATCTTGTTTGGGGGTTTGGAGAAGAAAAACATGTATTGCTCTCGCTTATAAACCGGCCCAAGAGTGTATATAGTGGAGATAGACCCTGGGTTTCCACACAAAAGTGACTACTTCTGTTTTCTTGTCCACCTTCATCCTTTCACAATTGTATACCATTCCTGTCAGGCATTGTTGTTTGACTATAGCCTGAGTAGCCTGGCCTTTTCACAAGGACAATTCTTGAAACATAACAAGGGTATGGTATGTACTTCGTGATGCTTACGGTCTGGCAGATCCGGAATGGGATGCAGGTGATGGGTGGATGTTGAAGCTCCTTCCGAAAGACTCCTAAGGCATAGTCTGCTTTAAAGCTTTGTGGAATCAACAAAATAAAGATGCCATATCGCATGCATTGGACTTAGGAGAGATCGCTCAGGATATAGGGCATTGTACAGACATTCTCGAACAAATGCCCTATTCGAATTCATCTTGCAACGGAATTTCACGATAAAGAGTTGTCTTTGCTCCAAGATGAACTGCAACCCCAGGCATTCCGTCTGGCATAGACGCTAGCGGGAATTGTCTGTTTTATGTTCCCCCATGGGCATGGGGACATCTTCCATCTTCTTGACTAATAAGGGGTCCCTTGAAGACCTTTGACGCAAACTCAAATATCGAAATCGAGGACAAAGAGAAGGCGTGGGAAGCCGCGTTCAATCAGTAGCGAATATGAATAGTTCGTTATCTATGACATGAAGCCCAAGAGCTCTCAAAAGTGGCCACATATATTGTGATTCATAGCGAAGACCCAGGTCCCTTCTTCTCACACTATCAGAGACTACATTTGTCTGTGTCAGATCGTCATTGATTGCCAAATTGTGGTTTCCTAGTCACGGTTGCCCTGCGGTCCCGCGGAGTCCGTGAGGACACAGTTTTCTGAATAAATCGAAAAGGATCGGAACAAAAATTGCATTAACAACCGGGCCGAGGTGGCCTGATGTTGTGGAGGCTGATTTGCAAGATCAACTCTCAAGACGCATCGACAACATACGGAATGACTTGACCGTGGTCTGGAACCATGGAAGAATAGAACCCCTCTCGACATCCACATATGCCAGGGGCTTTGAGAGAGCCCCGTTCTGCATTGTCTCCCACGAGCAACACAGGTACCGCATGGATACCTGTGTCGCAGCGTAGAATATGGTTGAAACAATGTACTGTCAGGTGTACCCACTTCATTTACCATGCACACTGTTACCCCAGCCCCGTGACCCACTTGGCGCCTCTTTTCAGATACGACACCGATACGCATTCTAGGCGAAGTTCCCATTGGTCCGTAGTTCTATCTGAGTAATCTGTGCCTGAGCCCTAATTATCGTATAGAGCGTATTGAACTATAGAGCGTATACTCGTGTACACGATGATGGATGTCGACGAAGGCATCCTTGTGAATATGCCGTGTTGCTTACTGCTATAAAGATCCTTATCTGTCTTGCTTTCAATGCTCACAAGCAGCTATCCATACCATCTCATCAGTCCACTCTCTTCTCAATTCTTCATTTTCACCGCCGGTCAACTCTTCTCTCGTCTTTCCTTGAGACACTCGTCCCATAAAAATCCATCACTCCACAGAACACCAATAACTACCATCTCACAATGACCGTCGCCTTGAAGGAAGACCCCGATCTCGCCTTAACGAAGGCCATGCACGGCAAGTCTGCGGAGGAAAAAAATGCCTTCTTCGCCATGTTGAAGAAGAACAACGCGGCCCATCGCGAGGTCACCAATGAATACGTACGCCGCTGGAGGACTGAAAAAGGTATCGACGGAACCACCGACGAAGCCCGAACGGAGAGAAAATCCGAGTATATGGGCGTGGTCAACAAGCAAGTGACCTTTTTTTGCCGTTGCCATGCATTAGTTGAGGGAGAAGATTACTAACGACTGGCTGGTACAGTTACTATGATCTCGTAACGGACTTTTATGAAGAAGCATGGGCTCAGTCATTTCATTTCTGTCGCTTTACCGTGGGCGAGCCGTTTCTCCAAGCTCTAGCACGCCATGAGCATTACCTAGCTTATAAATTGGGTATTAAGCAGGGGATGGAAGTGCTGGATGTCGGCTGTGGTGTTGGGGGCCCAGCGAGGGAAATCGCTCGATTCACCGGGTGTCAAGTGGTTGGAGTCAATAACAACGGATATCAGATTGCTCGTGCGACACGGCATACGCAGAAGGCGGGGCTGGAGGAGCAGGTCTCCTTCTTCAAGGGTGACTTTATGGTACGCATCAAGAGGTATCTGTTAACAGCTATCCGTACAGTTCGCTGACTACAGCACTAGCATTTGGATTTCCCAAGCGACACATTCGACGCAGTCTACGTGATCGAAGCTACGGTTCACGCCCCAAGTCTACAAAAAGTATATGAGCAGATCTTTCGCGTCCTCAAGCCGGGAGGTCGCTTTGGAGTCTATGAGTGGGTCATGACGGATAACTTTGATGATTCCAACCTCAAGCACCGTGCTATTCGACTAGGTATTGAACGGGGCAACGGTATCGTCAACATGCGCACTCAAGCCGAAGCAATTGAAGCCATTGAGGCCGCGGGGTTCATTCTCGAACATAAGGAAGACCTGGCAACCCGGCCCGATCCTATTCCATGGTACTACCCTATTGCAGGAGAGCTGCGGCACGTCAGAGGTCTCTGGGATATGCTTACTGTCCTGCGCATGACGAAATTCGGACGCGGGGCTATGGGCTACCTGCTATGGACGCTGGAGACTCTAAGGCTAGCTCCTTCTGGGACGTCAGAGACAGCTACTGAGCTCGCAGATGGTGCCGATTATCTCGTGGAAGGGGGCCGGCTCGGCTTGTTTACCCCTATGTATTTTATGATTGGGAGGAAAAATGACCTTTGAGACTTGTTACTCTGGGGCATGGTATGGATGGAGTACATGGTGTTGTTGTATAAAAAAAAAATATCTATTTCGGCTGATCTTGTTTGCCATATTACTATCTCTACTATTGATAATTATTGATATATCATTCTAGCACCGGAAAGAAGGCTCAATCTATCGTCAATAAGTACCCCGTCTAAGAGAATTGGGCACACGATATTCAAGGTGCTAGTATCATATAAACTTAGCTGGAACAGGAAGCTTAGTCCGGAGACGGGACGGTGCTCGGGCTTTCGAGCAGTTGTACCTACCCAGTAAACACTAACGTAGGCTTCAATGACTTAGAAATCATTATTCGTTGAAACTGTCATCCCTTGGCCGAAGATCTTCAAGGTTGGATGACGGATCAGATAAGATCAAGCATAGGGTTACATTCCTACTTGCCGTTTTCAGCCACGACTCGACTCCAGCATCCGGTATGTCCGACAGACCCCTTACTTTTCTTTGTTCTTTTTTCTCTGTAATCAGTCAGTCCACCTGGCGCTGGAAGATCCCTAGATAATAGGTTAAGTCAAATAAACAATTTATAGGCAGTGCTCCGGTAGTCTTGGTGGCTCCGTTCCGGTCCAGTTCTTATATACCGGCAGCAGCATCTTAAGCGGTTGACCACCGCGACTATGACGGCTGAGCCTAAAGAGCTGACAGAAGGAACTGCTGTGGAGGCCGGTCGAGACCAAAAATATTCCTCTGGAGTCGACGATGAGGCCCAAGCGAAGCTTAATGCGCTGAGAGAAACCCATGGTGTACTTATACCTGTGACATATAAACCGCTTTGGAATGATTAGAATGCTAATTTTCCCCATCTATCATGTATAGGCCACCTGGGATGGTTCTGATGATCCTCATAACCCATACAATTGGTCGTTAACCCGCAAAGTCTCCATGGCCCTTGTCGTGTCCTGTGGCCAACTGGCTACTCTTATGTCAACTAGCATGATGGCAGCAGCCCTGAGCCAGATTGCGGAGGACCTGGGCTTAAGCACCTCTGTCACCCAGGTCTGCTTCTCGATCTTTCTCCTTGGCTTAGCCTTTGGACCCTTTCCCATTGCAGCCTTGTCCGAGATATACGGTCGCAAATCAGTTTGGCTCGTCTCGAATGTCTGGTACATCTTGTGGAACTCACTCTGCCCAGTGGGTGATAATCCGGGGTTGATGATAACGGGGAGGTTCCTTGCAGGCTGTGGAGCCAGTGCAGGTGTTACAGTAAGTAATCACTTACTAGGACCCTAATCGAAAAAGTGTCTAAGCTGACGAACCACAGCTGACGGCACCGATCATGGCGGATTTGTTCTATGCCAAAGATCGCGGGAAATCCCTTGCCCTTGCTACTCTCATACCATATTTGGGACCAGCCCTAGGGCCCATAATGGGCGGCTTAGCCTCGCAACATATCCACTGGCATTGGCTCTTCTGGATCCTATCATCATTCGAGGCACTGGTCACTGTAGTCGGCGCAGTTATCCTAAAGGAATGCTATACGCCAACTCTCCTCCGCCACAAGGCCGAAGCACAGAATCCCAACCTGCTCCCAAAGCACACCCCCTTCACCGGGGAATTCTACCACGATCTATTCATCCAACTACGAAAAACCATCTACCGCCCCCTCCACCTCCTAGCAAAACGCCCAATCATCCAGCTTCTCTCGTGGCTTTACGGCCTCGATTTCGGCATCTACATCCTAATGCTCTCCACCTACGCCAACCTCTGGATCGACCGCTACCACGAGTCCGAAACAATCAGCAGCCTAAACTACATAGCCATCGCAATCGGCACAACAGTCGGCGCCCAAGGAGGCGGCCACCTGATGGATTACATCTTCCGGCGAATGCGCGATCGCCCCAGCGCAGTCGTCGTGCCCGAGTTCCGCGTCCCCTACATGCTCCCCAGCGTCTTGATCATCCCCATCGGCCTCTTCTGGTTCGGCTGGTCGGCTGAGCATCGAATCTCCTGGGTTATGGTTGATGTCGGGGCGGCGATCTTCACCGCTGGGTGTTTTATGGTCGGGCAGGGGATGCTGGCGTATTTGCTTGATGAGTTCACGCATACGGCCTCTGCTAATGCGGCGGCACGCACGTTGTCTAATATTTTGGCTTTTGCGTTTCCTATTTTTGCGCCGAGTTTGTATGAGAAGTTGGGGTTTGGGTGGGGGAATACTTTGCTTGGGTTTATTTATATTGTGTTTGGTATGCCGATTCCGGTGGTGCTTTGGTTTTGGGGACCGAAGTTGAGGGCTATGGGGAGGGAGGCTTAGGTACTTTGGTTGGATTAGGGCTTGTGAGGCTTAGGTTGACCGAGAGATGAGGGCAGAGAAGGAAGTATTAGGGTAGGGGATTCTGAGGGTGGGTTTGATGACTCTCAATTTTTTCGTGATTCTGTTTATGGCGACCTTTTTATGATATGAGTATAATAACAATTAATTACTGATCGATACATTATTTTTAATCACTGAAATTAAGAAAAGAAAGTCTGTCAGATTCTAGCAAGTCTTTCTGGCTGGTATTCTGATTCTATCAGTAAATATGTATATCATAACATCGTAGATCTATTCTATGACCAAGAAACGCCCCTAGCAAAACGTGCCACTCTTGTTGGCAAGATATGGTGATCGTACCCAACGCTTTTGTGCCACCAAATCCGGGATCCGCTGGACTTTAGTGAGAAACCAAGCGAAATGACGACTGTAGAGTCATCCAGAGATTTTCCCTCCTACCACGTTGCGCAAGCTGATAGGCCGTTCTGAGTTAGGACTCTGCAGGGTTCCTAATCCCATTGAGCAGGGATTGAGTTGCCTTAATGATAGCCAATAAGTTCCGAGGCCACAGTTAGGTTAATTTGCGGTAGAGTTGTACACTTGTCTCCGGTATACCCCAATCACGATATACTCTTCTCTCCATTTTCTTCCACAGCTTTCTCACGCTTGGTGAAGTGACCCTGGATCCAGCAGCGGTACATCTTCTGTTTGCGCTGGCGATTGACGACCAACCGTCGGTCATATGCTAATTTGTGGACTTCAAAGACACCATCATTCGGAATAGTAGCAGGCTGATCCTTCTCATTCTTTTCACCCTCAGACGGCTTCTGCGGGAGACCCTTCTCGGGGGTCCACCGGCCCCACAATTCTTCCAGTTCATCTCTATCAAAGAAGAACACGCGAGTACCGTCTCCGCGAACGTAGAAATTCTCATCCAAATACCGATTCTTCTTGAAACGAACCTGAGCCAAGTCTCCCCGGCCGTAATCACGGAACAAGACCCGACCACCAGGCTTCAGGACCCGGTATATATTGCGAAGGGCCTTGTCCCACTGGTTCGGGTTGAGAGCGGAGAAAATGAAAATCAAGACAACCACATCCACCGATCCCTCCGACAACCCGGGAGGAAGGGAGTCATTATTCTCATCGGGCTCGGCGGCCACATCCCAAACGTCGGCAGTGATGTGTTTCGGATTATAGTACTCGGATTCCCGCATAACCTTCACGGCATTCTTGGAGAAGTCGCACGCATGGACCATGAGTTCGTCGTTCGTATTGTTGTTGATTAGAGGGAAAGCGGTATTTCCTGCGCCCGCGCCCACTTCCAGAACGACCTTCTTTCCTGCATCGGCGCGACTGACCTCCTCTAAGATGGGGAACTCCTGGCGCAGCCATTTGCGGTCCTTGAAGAAATTCGCCGTGTTATTTTTATAAAACATATTCCACCATTTGGCTGGGTCGGCGTTGAAGCGCTGCTTGTCGAAATCGGATGCAGGGGTCTCGCGCTGCTTGGCGTATTGGACTTCTGCGAAGGCTAGGAACTCGTCATCGGGTTCGACGTGATCCCAGGCATTGAATTCGAAGACGTCGTCGCCTTGTTCCAGGTAACGGGAGCCGAATTGGAAGGGATCACTGCGCTTCATATTGTTGGAGGGGTCGTGCGAGCGATGCGGGGCAATCTGAGGGGGTTGGACATTTTGGGTGATTTCTATAATTTCGTTGTACCCTTGAGCTTTTCGAGCCATGTTGCTTTTTTTAGCCCGAGAAAGAACGATAATGCGGCTTAGAACGACAGTATACAGGTATCAAGCGCGACGAGTGGAGGGAAAGAAATCTCGCTGCGGAGAAAAAGTGAAAAAAAAGATCTAGTGGGGAAGGAAAAAAACACACAGTGCCTCAGGCACGGCCTGTTCCTATCTGTGGAAACGCCGAAACGCTATCTCCGAAGGAACCAATGATAAATGTGGATGCCTGAGGGATCAGCGACAGGCCTGAGCTAGCTAGCCTTCACTGCCTCAGGCGCTGGGGGAGATATGGATTAATTTGTGTCCCCATTGCTCACGTTTCCCTTCTCCTCACCTCCTCTCAACTTGCATACGGTGGCCTTGTCAGACTGTTTCCGAGTCCTCCACTTTATAAAGTGGCCCTAGCACCCATCAGTCACAATTTACGGGTGTTGACCGTCATGCTGGACATGTATTGATCACTACTAATCTTACTCCACCCTTATCACTTCGTATTGACCCTCAGTACATCGCATACATCTCCCGCATTAGGCATATAGACCTATTACTTGGGTTTTGTTTTCTCTTGTCTGAGTTAAAAGAAGTCATATTTCCCTTCTGCGATCCTCAACACAATTTTCCAAAACATCCCCCAAGCCATCATGTCCATTCTCAACATCTTATGTGGTTGTGTGACTCGTTCCCCACCAGCCTATCAATCAACGGCTCAGCCTCGTCAACAAACACCTCAAATTAGAGATAATGGCACCACCACAAACAATCGCACCAACAATAGTCCTCCAGACATAGACGATGAAGACGGCTACTTCCCCGTCGTTCCATTACCAAGGTACACACCACGACCGATGAGCATCCAAGAGAAAACCCTAGAAGCACACATGCGGGATCCCCCAATCTCATCTGTCGACTACAACAATGACTCAACAACTTATCCAGACGAGAAGGACCATTACACCTTCGAGACAATTCCCAACAGAAACAACAATCCCGAGGATTTGACGTCGGAGGCCTCATCCGCTATCTCCTTCCCCAGTAGTTACGGGAACACCTCGACCGCAACAAGGGACACTCCGCCGCCGCCGTATTCATCTCGCGGTGTCTCTCCTGCGCCGTCGAGGTCGATGTCTATCTCCTCGGTGGGGTATGCACTGCCACCGCAGCAGTTGGCTATGATGCAGATTGCGCAGCCGCGCCCTGTCTTTCAGAGGTCAGGGAATCTGGCCCGGAATGTGTTGGCTAGGAGGAGTCTAGATGAGCAGGCTGAGTCCGGGAGGCCGAGAAGGTTATCTTGGGAGACGCAATAGTCCGTGAGCCTTTTTACTTCTAAGGGGCCTGATTTTGGTGGATTGAACATTCCACGTCTCACTCGGCCCAATCGAATTTTTTGGTTTTCACCTGGTTTTTATTTTCTCTTCTCCTTTTTGCGCTGTTCTGGTCACTGGGGATACTGCATGCTGGTTACGACTAATGATTGGACTTGGGAGGACCTACATAATACATGGATTTGGGTAATTGGCGCTATGGGTATTTATTTCTGACTTGGTCCATGTCATATAATGACTTTTGAAAGCACATAATAATGCATATACACATTCATATCGTACCTCTCTCACTTTGAAAACGGTTCCCACATAGATACCCACCATCTAACCCCATCAGCCGAAACCACCCAGCTAAAATAAGCTCAATTCCCCCTGGCATAGTACTTGGACATGCTTGAGCAAATACCCACATGTCTGCGCCGGAAACTCCAACAGCTTGAGAATGCGCGGCTCGTCACTCTCTTCCAGATACATACAGATCGCCACGCACTCAGACTTGGCCCTCGTCTCCATCCACCATACATCCACACTCAATACAAGGGACAACCACCAGCTAAGGATGATCAAAGCAGGCGGGTCCTTCTGCAGCAACTTCCCGTAGAAGTCCGGCAACAGCCGACCCATGAAATTCGTATAATGGGTAAAAGTCTTGATACTTCGCTCAAGTGTGAGTAACGGCGTTAGCATTCGCAAAGGCCAATGGTACGGATTCGTCTCCTCAGTCGTCATATCATCAATGCCGCAGATATCAGCAAGTCCCGGGTGCAGGTCGATACGGCCGGGTCGGTGGTCATCGTATAGGGGATTGCCCTCGCGCGACTGCTTGAAGACATCCCACCATATGCTCTGTGTGACCCAGGGTATGGTTAGTTCCAGGAGGTGGCGCAGGCCGCTCTGCAGCATGAGCCAATTTAGTGCTTCGGGGTCATCGGAAAAGACGAACGAGCTGCGCGGGTTGTATATCTCTAGACCGAAGGAGTGGATGGTCATCATGAGACAGGCGGAGTAGAGGGAGTCCATGTTGTGGGGCCCGACGGCGGTGGATATTTCATGGGAGTACTGTTTGATGGCCTTTTGCCAGTGGTAGGCTTCGACCATTGTGTATGAGCTGTCTTCGGGGTAGATACGGCGGAGATGGGATGTTGCTGCGCCGATGATGGTGTGCATGAGGAACGGGCACTATGGTCACGGTTAGCTTGTCGGGGGTCTGAACTGGGGAATGAAAGCTGGAGCTCTAACATCAAAAGCTAATCGTATCATTTTGCCCCTCATCAAGTTCTGCGAGCGCTCAGAGCTGACAGTTGGAGTTGTGGCTTCATGGAAATGATGTAAAGCGCGGACAGTAGGAGACAGACGACCACTTTTGGTCTTCATCTGTAAAAGCTCGTCTATCTTGGACGAAACAGCCAGTAGCGACAGTGTATACGCCGCTGATTCTTGCCCTGTCAAGCTTGGAACTTTCTCGATAAAGTAGGAGATAACACTCTTGCTACGTGCAGAGACAACTTGACCGGCATCATAGCTGCAGTCTACTCCAAGTTTTTGGCACCGCAGACAGTGCGGTTTAGTTTCGTCGCACTAGGATATTTCAGCCCTACATCCCCTATAGAACACAAGGAGCACATAACTGGAGGGGGAGTACCTTGACCCTTCGCTGTTTGCATTTCACGCAGCCAGCACGCGACTTCCGATGTGCTCGACGAGCATGATACACCTTTCCAGCATCTTCGGATGCCCCTGCACTCGACGATTGGTACAGCGGCACGCGGAAGAGTATCTTCTGGCCCTGTAGGGTACGTTGCGACACTGCGGGTGAGGTGCTGTTACTGCTGTGGGACAGGCTTTGCCTGCCAGCCTGCGAGGACTCGTCTGCATCCATAGATGCAGATATATCCAACAAGCAATCAACAACGGCTGGCGATATGATATAAATCTAGGTTAGATCGGGATTTACGGGCTCGTTCGACCTTTTTTATCCAAGCCAACGACCATCATCGGACTTGTGGATAAGAGTAGAAGGTGAACTCGAGCCCAATGCACAATCATCCCTCAAACTCCTCGTATTATTTGTAGATAGTCCATTGGTAGAGCACCTTATTGGTGAGAAACACACCGCCTCAGGCTGTGTTCAAAGTCAGCTCCAAGCCCGATGGGTCTCGCATAACCTAACATATCTTAGACATTTTGGCATCACAGAGGACAAGAAGAGAGAAGGGGCGTTAATAAAAAGGGTGGGGGGGTTAGAAATGTTGTGTGGATAGAGGTCTCCATGTGGGAGAAAAAAAATTTCAACCGACAGGAATGGGATTTGAACCCATGCCTCCGAAGAGATTCGATAACCGATCCTATGAGGATTCGAGTCGAACGCCTTAGACCACTCGGCCATCCTGCCTGTTGTATATTTGTAAGCACACATATTAATTCTTAACTCGCCTCGTAATCATCTCTCTAGCACCACCTTCGAAGAGTCTCATGGCGTTGAAGACAAAAACCCAGGAGATACAGGGTTGAAAAGCGTATGCTCCGTGAGTGTATCCTGCAAATAACTATGAGTATATATGTGGCCACCAAGTGGAAGGATCTAATACACTACTTGGCTGGTCTGACCTTACGTAGATTATATATTGGCCATTTCTCCGCATGCATAGATACTACCCAGAACGACTCACCCATGCGGCGGGAAATAGTACTTGGTCTTTACTATGTTCACCATGGCATCTGAGACACCGAAACAGGACAAAAGTTACCCATTGAAATGGGGTGAGATGGTAAGGATCGTAGTTCTACTGGATATGAGTGTTCTATTGATATGACGCCAAGTCCTAACCAGGCAACTCTCGTATTCGCTCCACGGGAGTCAACAACCCATCAACAAGTCGGGTTTACATGATGTATGTACCCAGTACTCGTCTATAACTTGAGCCTCAAGTCTGATAACAATGGTCATGCGCATTGGATGATTCAAAGCAGTAACAACTAGTCATAACCACACAAGTAACTATGCCTTTTTCCAATTTGGCTGACGCTCATAAAACCCATAAACCGTCGAAACGATCATCCCTAACTAGCCGATCTGCGCATTCGAGAAATCCATCTCTGTACCAATAGTTAGTGACCCCGGACGACCCTTAACAAGATATCGCAACACATACCGGGATGCTCGGCCTGGAACTTCTTCAAAAGATCCATCTTCTTCTGCTCATCGCTAGTCATGCCACCAATCTCCTTCTGTCGCTGATCGTACATCATCTTCTCGACCATCGCCCTGGTCTCCCCATCCAAATCGCTCAACTTCGATGACTCGGGCGTAATCTTACTAACATCGATCTTCGGCGCAGATGTCACCACATGCGGCCACCACTCGACCTTATTAACCTTGTCTAGATGAACCGCCACCTCCTTCCCAGGTGGCTGGGACGTTGTCTCCAGTGTCCACGAGCACTCGTCGAGCAAAACGGGGTGAGGAAATTCACCCTAACTGAACTTAGCCACCCACGATTCCTTCACAATGAGAGGAAAGGCGGAGCGTAACATACCTCAATGATAGGCTCCTGCCCTTTAACCGCCACCTTGATCTTATTCTTGGTCAAAACCACGTCCATGTCTCTTCCCCTAAGATTGCCCGGCACGGCAATCGTCACATCCACATCCTTGATCGTTTGCGTCCACTTATACGGCAATTGCGCCTGTTCGGCGTCCTCCTTTGCCTTGCGCTCTTTCTCTTCGCGCTCGCGGGCGGCGACTTCGTTGGGATTCGGGTTGTTTTCTGGGTCGGCGGAGGACATGATTCTTTCTCTGTGCTATATATGTTGATGGTTGGAGCTGGTCGTGATCAGTAGCTATTGCGGAGTGGGGTGGTGGGGTAGTGGATGTGGATTGTGGGTGTGGATTGACTGGCAGTTGAGGACTTACCTTGTTGGTGTCCTATAAGAGATATGGATGCGTTGACCGTAGTATGAAACAGGCTATATAGATGTGAAAACTAAGAACCGGTATAAGATGCCCAGAGCTGTTTTTGTTTGGACTTTCGTTCCGAACGAGCGGTTTCTCTCGGGCACCCGTTTGGCGGGGCCGTTCCGCAGTTGCTTCCCACTAACCTCTTTTGGGGTGCTTTCGATTTACAAAGAGTATGAACGATCGTTCATCCACTACTACCTACACACTGGAAATACAACGCGCAGACGAACATTCTCAAATCTATTCAATCTGCAGTCTTCATGCTAGCAAACAACTCATCGATACTCTTATTTATTTGAACAGTTCAAAATTTGGTATGGTATCATGTAAATCGGCTCGGGTTTAACTACTTGCCCATAGAAGCAAGCCTCCCGATTGGGGTATTCTTGATGATCTGGTATGCACTATATGACGCATTCAAGCCTGCAAATAAAAACAGAAATGAGAAAGAAATTAAGTAAGCGCTATCGCACATGCCCGTAGACAAGATGATGAGATCGAACGTTAGTGAATCAGGACCGTCAGTATCCCTCGTTATATCCTCTCGAAGGTGCAAGCAGTTGGTACGCCCTGCGCACCGTTCGCCGGACCTAGAGAGGATAGAAGACAGTGGTTAGATGTGATAGAAGCATCTACAATGAAACAATTGTTCATGTCGTAGAATCAATATAAGCAAGCATGGAAAAGAACCGAGACACATTGCTCAACCGCCTTCGCAACTTGAAGTAAACCAGATTAGCGCTCACCCGTTTTATGCTGGGGACTTTTGATATCGACAAGAAATGCAAGGTGCAATAGACAGTGTAGCCTCACGCGGTCGTAGCTACATTCACTCTAGACTCTCGGTCAGGTTCTCCTCTGCCACAGGCCCCATCCAGGGTGAGCCGTCAAAGATGCGAACATGATGCGATGGTTGGGCATCCTGAGGAGCATCCTCCACTTGTTCAATAGAGGACCCTGGCTCGACGGTGTTGAAGAACTGACCCGCAAATTCCGCAACCTCGTTTGCTATCTTGGTTTCCAGGATTCCTTCAAGCATCTGCATATCCTGCTTCCACTTCTGCTCTCTCGCTGCCTTTTCCTCTTCCAGCCGACGGCAGGTTCCATCTTGTTCCCGGAGCTTGAGACAATTAGGGCAAAGATAATTTACTTCGCAATGAGAGCAGTTGCAAGGAGGGTTTCCCTCGACGCAGTCCTGGCATACGTGTACCGAGCAACTCGAGCATTCACGGAGGACACTGCTACATCTTTGTCGTTGATCGCCGACAGCCCGATACTGAGGGCAAAAGAAAGACTGACAGCCTTGCCACTTTGCCTCGTCCGAGTGAGATTCGCAGTCGACAGAGGAACGTGATGAAGAACGGGACCGGTTCGAATTAGAAACCGAGAAGCTCCTGAGGCGGCGGTGAACGAGAGCAAGGGGACCTAGCGGATCACCAACGCTTGGCAAAGCGTGACTACCAGTATCCGGAATGCCATCAGCAGGGTTGTCTTCCGTAATGCTGCTTGCAGTGGAGTCGAGGGCTCGATGGGTCCTGTACGGCAACTCAAATTCGGCCGAAGAGCTCATGTACGGAACATGTGATGGAACAAAGGTATTGGTAGTTTGCTGAGAGCTTGACCCGGGCCTATTTTGGATAGCCATCTTTTCCAGAGTGAGATCGCGGTATCCACAAATCCGCAAACGAAGACCACGTAGGTCATGCTCAATACACAGCGGCTTCGAGCAGCTCTTGCAGTGTACCTTCCACTGGGGAGTATCATAGCATTCCTGGCAGAGATTGCGAGGACAAGCTGTGGGCTCTCGATCCGGTGGTCCTAGTAACCATTTCATCATAGCAATATGACCTGTCTCAAGTGTGTAGTCAGGTTTCCGGGGATCGCCGTAGGCGTATTTGGGAAAGGTTTTGCTCCACTCTTGTGCTGAGTATTCCAGGTCCTCCCAGCCCTGGCCACGGGGCAGAGGCGCCGCTCGGACCTGGTCTACGTCTCGGTTAGGTGTTCCAATGCTAATGCCACCTCCACCAGAGAAGATGGGTTCTGTACAACACCAGTGAAACTTCAGGACAGGATATGAAGCTGGAGTGTTATGATTCAACGTATCGTTGTCGGTAGAATTCGCAGGAGGATCTAGCATGAGGCAGGGCGAAGTAGTAGCACCCGGCGCCCACCAGAAGGGTTGCTTAGACTCATCCGATAGAGACGAGGGGCGTCGAGGACGAACATAGGGTCGATCGTATGCGCAACTTGCGCATAGAGTTTTACGGCAACCAACACAGTGCATCAAGATGCTACACTGTTCGCATCTCTCTGGGATTTTCTCGTAGCAGTTGTCACAGCGAATGTTTTCAACAAACCGCCTATGGCTCCAACGTAGATGGGCTGGTGCCATCTTTCCTTCACCGAGGTCTCTGCCTTCTCCTGTGCCTAGTGCTTCACCGTAACAGCCAGTCTCGCCGTGCTCCCACAGCTTACCATCTTTTTTGGATGGATGGTTGCCCGGGTCCACCGGCCCAACCCAGTTCTTCGACCGCCATAACCGATCAAAAACCACCCATACCTCTGCAGACCCTTGCGGTACCCTCATGGAGACGTAGCCTTTCCTCCTAAAGCACCTTCCAGCGGGAGTGGAACACCACGCGGTATCAGTCCAGATGCCCAACTTATGACAGAGACTAACTAGTTCGTGAGTTGGCTCCGAGTCCGAGTCCTTCCGAGTCAAAGAAGAGGAAAGGTACGGTCTTCTTCGGTGGTGACGGCATCGATATGTGTACAGGCTTTTCAGCGCAAGGCGTTTGGTAGACGAAGAGCTACCGATGCTTTTTTCCATATCCACATCGTACTGAAGTCCAAACATCGTTAGATATGGGATGATATGGTACTTAAGAGAGACATTTTTACATCCTCGGACGGAGAGATGTTCTAGTGTTTCTCGTCGTGAGTATAAAACAGTTGAGATGAGGATCTGCCCCGAAACCGCCGTGTTATCCAACTCTAGACTCCTCAGGCACGGACCAAACGGAACCACCACATTCATCAACAACTGATCGAGAGCATAGGGTCGAGATTGTCGTGGTACCACTGGCTCTAAAGTTCCTGGTATGATGACGCGTATGGGTGAGGGGGTGCCCGAGGGGAAGAATAAACGAAACGATAAGTACTTCCATGCTGTCGGATAGGATTTAAGAAACGATCGGAGATAGCGGGATGTGTGGTAGAGTTTCAAAATGGAATCAGTCGGGAGCTGGAGTAGCAGAGATTCGAGGATAGGAGCATGAGTTGTAACGACTCGTTCGAAGGTCGAGAGAGAGCGCTGAATTGGGATAAGCGACTGTTCTAAGGCGGAGTCTAGCAGCACCTGCTGGTTTTGACCGGCGCTATCGGCCATGGTTGTAGGTGCCTGAGTATCCGATGTCTTGGCAGCCAGGTTGAGAACGAGAGATTTAGCAGCGCCGTTTATCACCTTTGTTTCTTTCTGTTGTCGGGCACGCTGCCGCTGCTACTGCTGCTGAAGGTCAAAGTGACGCGAGGTCGCGAACACACAGCGGAGAATGCGGTAGACGCAGCGCATCATAAGGAGAAAGGAAGAAGGGCGACACTGCGCAAGGAGAGCGGTATGCATTCAGCAGGAGTTGGACATTATGCGAGGCCATCAAAGGGAGGGTAAAAAAAAAAAAAAAGATAAGTGACGCTGGCTGATGAGTGGCTTTGACAACTCATAATTGGGACAAAAACCAACGGCCTTACGGGCTGCAAACTGCCCGCTTGCATCATGTGATAGGTCACCTCCAAAGACTTTCGACTATCGCTTCAGATTTCTTCGATAGTCACTCATAAGAATGATGAATTAATAATTAACTAAGATGACTTGTTTGACTTGTTTGACCTTCGAAAGGCTCCAATCACTATTTGGTCGATCTATAGAGGGTTATCCCTTTTTTTCTTTCCATTTCTAGTCTATGGCATCAAATAGGGTATATTATAGTTTTCCAATCCAATGGCTCTCTTCGCTGCGAACCGACGATTTAAATCGCAGGGGCGGAAGTTTAGTGCCGGTCTATTGAATCACCCACTGTGTATCCCCTTGCAATACCCTTGCGCCCTTCAACCACCAGCGTCCTATCCAAAGCGTCTTCATTCTCATATTGAATATCGAAATCGCTTCCCAACCCCTTCCATGTCCGTTGCGATCGGAGGAATTCCGCCCCTGGAGAGAAGGTCCCGCCTACCATAGCCACATCACCTTTGGCCCGTCTGGCCAGCGCCCGAGCAGCAGACGGCCCGTTGGCTGCGGACACTGCATCATCGGCTTGAGCGGAAACGCGGGGTGCAGGATTCACCATCGGTCGTGAGTGTGACACATATCGACCAGTGCGCAGATCGAATTCAGGTGGTGCAGATTCAAAATCCGATATGTCGTCTTCATCTGCGGTCGCACCATTTGGCAATGGAGGAACATCGCCTTTGGCTTCTTGGGTAGGTTGATCAAGAACGCTCTGGAAGTCACTCTGCCAGGCTCCAGTCCAGATCCGCTCAGAATCCCCCTGGAGTGCAAGCTCCAACTCGAACGGGGTGATAACTGGTTTCCAGAAATCTTTGCTGTCAACCAGGGAACTCTCCCAACAGCCGATGACCACCCAACCACCGATCTCGCTAAAATTAGCCACCTTAGCTGCGTTCAACTTGCCTACCACAAACATATAGCTCTTCTTGCCAGCTTTCTCGATTTTTTGCTTCACATGTTCTACAATATGCAAATAGTTCTTCACACTAAGCGTATTGACCAAAATCCCGAAGATTGGTACAGTACTGAGGGAAGTCAGGATGGCATATCGACGCCGCAAAGCGATCGCGGTCGATGCGGGCGAGGGTTTGACGTTTTCGTTTGTCAGGTCAGTCGTGGGATATATATGGATCGAAGAGACACGGGATGCAAGCGTCATCAAAAGAGCCGTGGGCGGGTCTGAGATGTGGAAAAGCTTCCATTCTGATAATGATTCCAGATTTTCGCGAACCGAGTCTGGCACCGTTCGATTGGGGATAGGAGATGACGGGTCGTGGACCACTTTAGTGCCAAACAGATTGGCGTAACCTTCCTCCATAAGTCGTGAGTGCACTGCAGGGATATGGTCGGTGTACGTCACATCAGCTGCGAGTACGACCTTTGTGGTAGGGTCAGGGTAGGTCTCTTTAAAAGCGCGGACGACGGGATCGATGGGAAGAGGTTTATGTGTGAAGACGTAGATCACAGGCAGTCTAGACGTTGGAGAGAGACATGATCGGCCATAATGTACGACGACGTCTGCATGCACATGCTCCGCGGCCACTTCATCGACGCAGCATGTTCCGTAGGATGTATCGGCCAAAATGTATAATTTCGGTGACGGCTCTGCTGTATCCGCCACATTGAGTTGAGAAACCGAATGAGCTAGACCGTTCGAGTCGGTAGCAGTACTCGTTCCGTCCGCCTGGGGTTGGGCGTTACTGCTGTCCGTAGCGTAGCGTCTCTCTAGACCTCGACTGAGCAATTGAAACACCCGGGGTGCATCCGGAAGCATGTCATCAGGAAACTGAAGAGCAATGCGCTTGTACCGAGCCTCTCGAATTTCTTTCAGTGTGCGATCAATGTCATAAATGATTGCGAGCTCCTCATCCGATAAGGCGCGAGTCGTATCTTGAGACACGGCGGCTTCTGTGGCTTCGAGGATACGATCATCGGGGGTTGACAGCACGGGGGCTGCTGCCATTTCCGTACCCATCTCGAGAGGTTGCAAAAATCGGTAAGGTAACGGTACGTTGTTTTGGCGGGGGTTGTTGAGATGGTGGTGAATAGAATTGTTGTGGATTTTTTTTTTTTACCGCCATTTTGGAGACAAAACGAAGTCCCCCACTTTCACCCCGCCATCCGTAAATGAGCCAATGGAACGGATGCCAATTGCTTGACAATAGTAGGGCTACTACATTGGATCTGGATACATGGTCGCATTACTGTAATCTCTTATTCTCCCCTTTTCATTTTCATTTTTACTGATATAAAAGATCAATTCTGCACAACATGGAATGAATCTATACTTACGTCAATAACCTTGATATTCAGAAGGATAAGATTCCTCTACTTCAAGTATATATACATAAAGGAACACTGCATATGACGAACTACAAATCCACTCGTGCCGGTTCCCCAGCCCAGACCCGCCGTATAAGTTCACGAATTGGTGCCCGTTCAATCTCGCGTGGGTTCCAGTAAGGGTTGCTGACAGCAATATCTGCTACTTTATCAATATCCTCCTCCTTCATGCCAAAGTACTTGAGACCTCGCTTGACCTTCAATTTAGTCAGCAAAATGTTTAGGCCTTGAATAGCGTCTCCATTGCTTTCTGGAAGTGCTTCGGCCAACTTCTTCATCGCTCCTGGGATCTTTGGTGCGTTGTAGGAGATTGCATGAGGTAAAACTGCTGTATGGGTCTCTGCATGGGGCAGGTTGAAACTGCCACCTAAGGTATGGCATAGCTTATGATGAACAGACATTCCCACACTACCCAGACAAGTCCCACAGAGCCAGGCTCCATACTGAGCCAAAGACCGGGCGGATTGGGAGGTGGGGTTCTCGACAATCTCTGGAAGAGCTGATGCCAGTGCACGGGTACCCTCGACAGCCATCAAGTTGATGACAGGGTTAGTATTGCGGGCATAGAGTGCTTCGACTAGTCGTAGAACAATCATTGAGTTTCTGACACGACAGTATGAGTAGAACAGCGCATTTTCACAAGGTCTTACCTGCATGAGCAATAGCATTTACGCCACTAGTAGCACTCATAGTCGGTGGCAACGTCATAGTAAGATCGACATCGTAAATGACAGTTCCAGGAAGGATCTTAGGGTCCGAGCGAGTCTTCTTTAATCCATCGGCAGTCTCACCTAAGATAGGTGTCATTTCACTCCCCGCATAGGTAGTAGGAATGCAAATGTGAGGCAACCCGGTACGGATGCTGATGGCCTTGCCCAGCCCGATTGTACTTCCACCGCCAATGGAAATGACTAGATCAGCATTCTGGGCATTTGCATACTCGAGAGCCTTGTCGGTAATGTATGTAGGGGTGTGCATTGTAGCTTCACTAAATATGCCCGCTACTTGGCCCTTGAGAACGTCTCTGACATTCTCCGCCTGGCCGACTTGCTGCGGTGTCGACAATATCAATGGAGCCTTCAGGTTGAGTCTGGAGATTTCATCAGGGAGTTTCCAGAGAGTACCACTGCCAAAGACAACACGTCCAGGGTTTGCATTGTATTCGAATGCCTCCATCACGTGGTTGAATTCGTGTCAATGCGATTTGGGACGTTAATTAGTGCAGGTTAAGAAGTTGGAAACAAATTGAATGCAAAAAATTAAGTACTACCGCCGGGAGTGAACCGATACAAGTGCTGAGACTCTTATAAGTTAGACGAAGCTTTGATCATCATGAATAATCCTTATGTTTACCCCACACCCCACCAGCAGTAGCGGAGGGTTCTACAAAGCAACCGTCAGGCAAAGGTTTTTGCCGTGGGTCATTTTCGCGGGGCTCGGCAGCTGCTGCACTGATTACTTTCCGAGTTTTAGGGACACGATGGTGGAGAACCCTCTGTGTTTTAGGGCCCTAAGTGAGCCTTCTAGCTCCGTTTTAGTTTATGAATAGGGTGGAATTCATTCCTCACATCGGAAATCCCCCGTCCTCCAGTGTGGATCTGAAGTATTGAGTTCAAGAACATACATAATCACATGTAGTTTTGAATGTGATGCAAATTGCTTGAATTGACGTCCCATGTGAAGAATATAGCTTCCCCTTTAAGGCATGTCAATTTACGACTCCCAACTTCACCTTTGCTGGGTCCTTTTTAAAAATATTTACTTTCAATAGAGAACTCCCCACGCTATGCATCCGGATGCCTGCTGTTTCCTCACTGATCTTCTCTCTCTGCCGCACCTCATCCCTGTGACGAAGGTACGGGTCTCAGGAACAGCGATCGAATAAATCAGTCAAGATCATGAAACGCCATGATGTGCTGACCACCGCTGCGATCCTTACCCTTGCCCTTCTTGCGTTTCCTCCGCGAATTGTCGGCCTGCCGACTTTTATCTTCACTGTCGCCCGAGTCGTTGCCGTCGTCTTCGTCGCTATCATAATCACTGTCTCCAAGCATGTGCTTCTCACCAGCACTAGCGCCATTTGTCCCTTCGACTGCTTCATGCCATACCTTGACCACCTGTCCACCACCGCTGACCATACGCCCTTCCACATCGAATCCCAACCCGATAACGCCCTCCGTCTCATCGTGAATGACCTCTGACACGACCTTGTTAGAGCCAATTCTGACGAACTTGACTCCACCACTTCCAAGACCAACGGCGGCCATCTTGCCCCTGCCAAGCTCGTCAGGAACCATCGTGAGAGTTTCTAGAGACTCGCCTTCGCCGGCGCTGCGCGAGACGTAAATACGCTCGTCCTGATCATCCCATGCGCCTTTTTCCCAAAGAGTCAAGACGCCATTGGAGCCACCCACAACCACTTTCTCGCCGCGGCTTGTCCCGCTCGAGGGTAAGCCGCCGACATACACGGAGCTAAGTAATTCCTCTCCCTGATCCTCACTGCGCACTAATACTCCTCGTCGCAGATCTGTCACAGCCAATGTAGTACCGCCAGTTGATACCCATTGTTTACTAAATCCGGAGGTGCTGGTATCCGACGCAGGTAATGGGGTAATGGACGAGATGTAATCATCGTGAGGATGGTAGGACTGCTGTGGCCGGGCAGAGACGCGGCAAAACGGAATGCGGAGGTCATAGAGATGCAATGCGCTCGAGTCGGTAGCGAGAAGGAGAGTCTGGGGGGAAAGGGCATGGATGACAGTAGGGGCATCAACGGAACTGGAAGAAGGGCAGGTCAATACAGATGAACTAAAAAGAAAGCTTCACGGAGAATAGTAAAGAACCAAAGATAGTATATATCCATGCAATTCATCCAATACTCGCAAACAGTAAGATATAAACTCACCCATCTTTCTCTGTGGGAATTGCGATTTTGTTTTCCACTACACCCGTCTCTGCCTTCGCAGCTTTCACCAACCCATCCGTCCCTGCAGAGTATAAAGCCTCTCCGTCAAGCCCAAACGTTAAGCACCGACAACTGCCCTTGTGTCTTCTTGTCCTCCACATCGAATCAATGTGGCCCCGGCCATTCCGTGACGAGGAAGTTGACGCCTGATCATCATCACTGTCAACTTCCTCTGATGGAAGACGGAAAGTTTCAACATGACCGGAGGAAAGGCCAACGGAAATGATTGGCTCCTTGGGATGAAGGGTTTGCGCGAATAGATCCGCAGAAAGCGGCAACGTGCAGACGGTGTCAAACATGACGAATATATTTAGGTATTTGAAAGACACCAATTTTCTTTTTTGATTGAACCGGCGGAACAAAACCTCTTTTGGAGAAAGCTCGGATTTACTAGTTGATTTCCCGCTGGAGAAAGTGCGGGCCGATGGATCTTCCGCGGGCCGATTCTCCCTGATTCAATCTATGTACACTCGAAGCTCTCCTGTTGGTGAACACCACAAACTTATATTCAAAAAAGATATTCTGTCCGTCAACTGACCCTAATTGAATATAGGAGAAGAAAAAAATGTGAAATGCAGCGAATGTTAATATAAATAAGATAATCGTTGAAAAGGCCGGTTTTACTCGGCAGAACCAAGGCTAACAAAAGCAAGAGAAAACGAAAGTATAGAGACATCTGGCTTTGCTAGGACATCTCTATCCACTATTTCTTCCTTCCACGCTATGTACATGAACTCGACCGATCCTCTCATTGCTATCCGTAGGGAGGCCTACCCCAGCCGTCATTTTGGAAAATATCGGCTAGCTACCCCAATCGCTGGAGCTTAAGCTGGGGCGTTGAAAGTAGAACCAATGGGTCCAAACTTTATGTTAGAATATGTGACGGTGGCACTGCCGTGCTGCGACTCAACCTTGTTAGGGTCTCCAACATGTGGCTCGCAGGTGCCACGGGCGGAACCAGGAGCGGTTGAGCCTTCGGGGTAGGTGCTGTCCAACCACATCATGCTGGCATAGTGGTCGTCCCACAAGCTGAGAGTGAGGACCATAGAAGACAGGGCCTTGCCCATACCGCTGAGGGCCCCGTGCTTCTTGAAAATGTCGTCGTCGCCAAAAGCTGTCTTCTGGGCGGTGCAGAAGTCGGGGGTGATCGAGTTGCCAGTGACTCCGTCAATGTTGGATACGGCATTGGCAATGACCTTACCGCCCTGTACATAGAAGCGTTTAATCTCAGATAAGGTACCAGAGTTCGTGCCGTCGGCGGTGATAAATTGGGTCACCACGGTAACCGGAGAGGAAGAGTCAACGATTTTACCGGGGCCATAGAACGACTCATTACCCATACGGTAAGCGTTGAAGTCACAACCATCGGGGTCGCAAGTTCCTGCATAACGATCTCCGGAGTAGGTTCCTCCGCACGCATCACCTTCACAGATGGTTTGGGTGGTATCATCGCAAGGATGGGGTGTATAAGCCGTAGAGATGCTGTTTGCCTCCCAGATATCCATCTCGGGGCAGCAAGAACCGTGACCACCGACGCCGGAATTCTTGTCACCGGTAGAAGCCGTCCATCCTTCCACGTTGGCCTAGATTTGGTTGTTAATATCTTTGGCAGGAAGGGTAAGGGAGGGCTTTATACTTTGCCGTTGATGAATTTCAAGTCCCGTGGGCACTGTGAATCACAGTAACCAGTTCCATACTTGGCGCCGGCCTTGTTTCCCGGGTTCTTCGCCACTCCGCCGTCGGCATCCATGGCGACGAAGTAAACGGCACCGTTCAAGCCACAAGGCAGCTTGGAGGCATCAACATCGAAAGTGAACTCATTGTTCAGAAGGTTGAATGTCTGATATGATGAATCGTCCGCCATCAGGTACAGACGGGAACCAACATTGGCACCGGTGACAAATTGGAGTGTCAGCGCACTGCCAGAGCTGGTAACACCATAGGTGCCCTTGTAGTCAGCTCCATCCAAAGCACAGTTTGCAGCGCAGGCTGTGTTGTCAGGGCAGAGAGTTGCATCCCACTTTGGGTTGATTCAGTCAGCCAGGTGCGTATGGACTTTGAGGTTGCTGCTTGAATGAAAACTCACAGTGTTGCCAGTGTAACAGTTGGTAGAACCCTCAACGGAGTGCAGCCAGCGCCAGTTGGAGTCAAGCACAACAGAACCGCTCTGCGTTGTGCAACTGCCCCCAGCAGCACACTTCTGCCAGGTCAAGGAAGGGCGGGTTTCTGCCGTCAATTTCCCAGCCTGCTGGGCATGGACGGCGGTCCAAAGGGTAGAGAAAAGCAGTGCGCGTTGATGCATTGCGGAGAATGTATAGAACGAGAAGGATTTGAGCTGGTTGTTGTTGCTGACTGTTCTGCAGAGATGATGTTCTGATTTCCAACAGGAGGAACTGGCGCTTTATATAACTTTTCTAACAGACAGCTTAAGAAAGTATCATGTCGGAGCACATTTCGGAAAAATTTGAACATGAGATCCTTTCTTTCCTGACCGGTGCAACGGACCGCCATGCCGCTTAACTGACTGTTTCAAAGAGATTGAGAAGCCATACCATTCCAGAGAATGCCAGGAATTGCCATAGTCATCTGAGCACAGTGCTGTTGAAGCACAGCCAAGAGTGGATCCTGGGGCGCTCATGACTCGGGCTTAGCAAACACCTGAAGAACGTTTGCCCCGTAGTTGGTCTGAGCTGGTAACGGAGTATGCTCCGAGGTATTGCCATGGCCGATATTCTCAAGAGTTCCTGTAAGAGAAATTACAGGGAAAGCGGGGAGGAGTATCTCCCTTACTCATTTCAAAGAGTGTGTCAGCATAGTAAGAAGACGACGCATGCTCTTCTGATCGGTCTTCCAATCAAGAAACGAGACTAATCAGAATAATACACAGAGGTAGGTACTGCCGCCATCCGGTGGAGGATTAGGACAGGCTTACGGACTGAGGAATTTAATCAGCCATGTTGAGTGGCTGCAGTGAACAACTCTACTTTCGGATATGTCTTCCTTCATTACTTTCCCGACGCCTTCTTGTCTTTCTGCCGGAGACTATGCACCTGTGACAAACTGATCTCAGTTCCAATCCTTGTTTTGGAAGACGAAAATAAGAAAATCGGCCGGGTAATGGCGAGGTGGCATGATGCACCCTGATTGGTCACCATGCAGATTCTGTAGCGTTGAGTGTTTAGATGAAAGGTTAGTCTATGATTAACAGGCTCCTTTAAACCCTGCCGATCCCCGGAATGCGGGGGAGAAGATCCGTCAATGATATCAAACCTGGCGGCATTTTTAACATGTCGGCACTGTTGTTCGTGGAATTGTGGCTGCCAGATGGCGCCCGGGAAATTCGCATATCATGGCTAATGCACTTTATCACTTTAACCCAGCCAATGTCGAGTCTGCTTGCCGCCGGTGGCTTCGGTTATGATCGTTTGTGGCATATTGGATCAAGGTAAAGTTGCAGAATATGGACCATGAAATCAATAGGCTGATGGCTGTTTTGGGTCTAACGTCCTGCGGTTTCAGCATGTAGAACATCCTCACGACCTACCGGACAGCCTTCAGCCAGGATCTTCGGTAATTGCCCGGAACCTTTATCCCTGCAAACGGGGTTCATATGTACGCCGTAGTACGTCGTGGTGTGATTGTCTGGCAGACCCGACGTATGTATGTCTCTCAACAATTTATTCGATAAATCCCACGAGAACTGATGAATGCAGGGGTTGTACCTTGCAGATCGTTTCCCAATCAACCTCTTCTGCCTGATATTTGGCGGCTGTCATATTTGACTTAATATTTAGCCGGCTTTCTAGTCCCGAAATGAGCGGACGGAACACCAGTCCGTATCAGTCTGGTGTGCGCCAATAACCTCAATGCTCGTCACATATCGCTTAGCGGGAAGCGTGAAGAATAATTGGAGAGAGGTTCAACCGGTCATTCTGCAGCTATCCATCTCCAAGACTTCAATGCAATGGCCTCGTATTGCTGATGGGCTTTACCATGGTTCCTTTCACCCACCTTAGTTTCCCGGATATAGACGCCGTGTTCATCTATTGAGGTTGTAGTAATGGATCTGGTCGCGGTGAATATTGCAATTGCTTTGACCAGTTCAAGAGACCCCTCTCTCCGTTTATCCGATTATTATCATCAGATCTCGCTACGCTATATCTCTAACAAGATCCCGGTACTTGCGTATAGGGGATCACTTGGGTATATGCATTGCCATACTAAGTACTAAGAGGGTCTGAGAAAATATTGGGAGTCTCGCCGGGATTCTTTTCATTTTCTATGCATCCGTTGCATGTATTTTCTTGCAATTTTAGGATTATCAACAAAGAATGGAGTGGATATCAATTAGTAGACTCCGGGCCTCAGGCTCTGGTACAACAAACCTCGGCTCAACGGCTAGCCCCACCAAGTCAGTGATCAGGCCGGAAAAGGAAACGATGGGCCTCTCAGCAGCCGAGACGGCCGGGACTTCCTCCGCTTCTCCTTGTTGCAAGTCGTTCAATTCTTTCATTACATACATACTTTCGTTTGTTGGTTAATGCATGCATAGACGTTTATAGATATACACATAGACATTAGAAGAAAGCACGGGACTTTTTATTCTATTTTATCTTACTCTATTCTATCTTCCTCTATTTTTACCATGGCCTGGTACAACCAGACTGTCGATATTCTTCGCGATTCTTTTGCGAACCATCGCGCTCAACTTTCCCTGCTTGCTGCGACAGGGGCCTCATTCACGGTGGGGCTCCTGCTTCAAACTCTTCTATCTGGAAGACATCCGGAAGGCTCTGTACTCCGTTCTCCCCGTGCCATAGTATCATCTTCCGAGTTCGAGGCGAAGGATGGCGAGATTCCTTTACCGGCCGATGTGCTCCCGGGAGCTCGTGATGTGTCAACTCCGTATGGTGCGATCCGGGTGTATGAATGGGGTCCAGTTGATGGATCTAAGGTCTTGTTAGTCCACGGGATCACCACGCCGTGCATTGCCCTGGGCGGAGTGGCGCACGCTTTGGCTGATCAAGGTTGTCGAGTGATGCTGTTCGACCTGTAAGTAGCTCTAATGCCTAATGGTTTTGCTCGGACAATAAATAAAGACAACCCCTGTTTGCTTGTTCTATCTTCTAATTAGTTACGAACAGGTTTGGAAGAGGCTATTCGGATTGCCCGACTGACCTCCCCCAAGATGATCGACTCTTTGCGACGCAAATATTGCTCGCTCTGAGCACATCTGCGCTTTCATGGACGGGAGCTGATTCCGGTAAATTTTGTCTTGTCGGTTACTCCTTTGGAGGCGGGATAGCTGCGTCATTTGCATCATATTTTCCCCAGCTACTTTCCTCACTGGTTTTGCTTGCGCCAGCGGGGTTGCTTCGTGACTCTCAAATCAGCTTTCAGTCACGGCTCCTTTATTCCCGCGGCCTCGTCCCTGAAAGAGTTCTAGGTTTTCTTGTTGGCCGCCGTCTCCGTGCTGGCCCCTTAACTACACCGAAACCCAAGAATGGCAAGATTAACGCTGCAGATGCACTGACCGAGGAACTTGCCTCTCAGGGTGGTGCCAACGCTCAGCTATTATCTCGGGCGCACCCGCATGTTACCGTACCTGGAGCTGTGAAATGGCAAGTTAACTGCCATGCCGGCTTCGTTCATGCTTTTATGTCTAGCATGCAGCATGGTCCAATATTGCAGCAGCGCCAGCGGAAATATTGGGAGCGTCTTGGCGCATTTCTATCTGCCCAGAGCAAACTCACATCCGAAGAGCAGCGTAATAACGGCCTCCCTAGTGATAAGGTGCTCATTATGTGTGGTGAACATGACTCGGTTATTGTCAAGGATGAACTCGTCCCAGATGCCACTTCCGCTCTTCAAGGAAATGTGGAATTTAAATACTTTAATGCGGGACACGAGTTCCCGAGTACAAAATATGATGATGTAGCACAAGCCTTATTGGAGGTGTTACATTGATAAGTGCCTCACAGCTGGACTATCTGACAGGCAAAATTGCTCTTGCTGTTGAGCTCAAGGGTTGTCTTTTGTCCCGAGTATGTGCCTAGGGTATATTCCGGTGGACTGGAACCCTGTTATGACTATACAATCTAATAGACTTGTACATAGAACGTCCGCCATGGCCCTTTGGAGACACCGTCCTTCTTGGTCGTGATTTTTTGAAATAAAAAGTAGAGAGTTGTTGTCATTTTTTCATGATCTCGTCCATCGCGTTGAGTTGGTTTGAGAGTCGTGATACGTGGTCTGACCGATCTTGCATCCGCGCGCGAGCAAAGTAAGGCTCATCTGCAGCGGACGACTGTGAAAACCGATCGACCACGCTGCTGCTGCTTCCGTCCGGGATATGGCTCAGCTCTCCTGCACTGAGGCTTTTGTTGAAGCCGTTCGTAACCCTACTGGGAACACCGCTAGTGAGTATATCCATCTTCATATCAATGAGCATGCGGTCTTACTTGGCAGGCTGCTTGCTTCCAGAAGACATCGTTAAGACTCTAAATCAATTTGTGCCGCCGGTCCGTACTGAAATAACTAGGAAGGGACTGCAACTGTGCACTAAACCGGTTTGCTATTGCCCGAGGGAAGGGGTGGTATTTCCGACTGTTGAAATCGATAGCAGGCCTGAAATTCAATTGCTGACTTGGTCGGTAGAAGCGTCTGACTTTTGTATGTATGCGAGAGATGATGTTATGGCTGACCTTGTGGGTGTGCTGAGGGACAGAGTAGAAGGATCACGACCTTATATACCTCAAAAAAGGTATGACCCGCAAACAATTATAAAGATATCCGGCGTGCGGTGATACAGGAATAGAAGGAAGTCTATGCGACAGCTTAGCCCGAAATAGACGAAAGTGACTCGATGGTAAATGTGTAACGCAGAGATGGGGATCTTCGACTTGACTGCGGTTTTGGGTGCAATATCTCTAACCGTTCAGTTGGACAGCCCAGATGATTATCTTCATTCATTTTGTCTAGAGCGTCAGTCCTATTTAGGTCAGCCACATGGTGAGATGGGGCTCTGCTCTACTGATCCTTGAAAAGTCAACTTAGGGTCGATCAAGGACATGCTATGACGGGAACTACAAAATTAGTTCCACTGGCTCTAGGCCAAGAAGAGACTGGCTTGCAGATGATCACGGGGAGCAAAATCTGGGATGTGAAGTAAGACCGGTGCCGGGTTGGGACCGGATTGGATACATTCTGGGGAACTCATGATCGATAGGGAAGGTGTACATCGGGCGCATCAGCCGAGATGCATTATCCCCATTTTTTCGGTATATCCAATAAGGCTAAGCGAACTATGGGGTAACGAAGGACTTTTACCATGGCGAAGGTGAACGACAAGGGTGTCGTCACCGGACGTGTGAACCACGAAAGAAGGGGCAAGAGCTGAAACGTCGACTTCAGGCTTGGCGATCAAGATCGAGAGCTTCGTCACGAGTCTAGACCGGAATTAGGACCGGCTTGTCCACAGTCGCACCGAGAAGGGGCCAGGGAGCGACAAACCGTTTGAAGCATGGGCCGAGAGCGAACGGACGTGGACCAACGTGGTTGATCGCTCCAGAGGACTGATCATGCACTGCCACAACGGATCCTGTACCTGTCTATATGATTTCGTTTTTCTTTGATTACACTCACTTCCCTTGATACTGTTTTTGGAGAGGATCGCCGGAAGACACGCTTTCGCAACGTGCCCATGCTTTTCCGAGTCGGGTCAGTCATAATACATTGGCAATAATGTGAAGACAGCGTTACTTGCAGATGGCTCCGCTACGGACATTCCCTTATCTTAATTGCTCCCAAAGAATGTGGGAGTCAATGCCAAGCAATACTTTTTCCCTTTGCGATCAAGATTTCAAGGGCTTCAATTACTTATTGCGCCGTATTAATGCTAAATTTTCTCCCGTTTCTCTTTGATTGCTTTTCTACTCTCTTAGGGAGCTAATATATCTCAGATAAGATGCTGATCATCGGCTGGATTCTACAGAGGACGTCTCTAACTTTTTCGGGTTGTCACAAAGCCCAGGTATGCTTAGTTGGCGGCGTGGGGTTGAGCAGTGATCCTTTAATTTAACAACTAATCATCCAATTGCTGGGAAGAATCATCTTGGGTTAAGACTCGTTCGCGCGGGTTTGCCCGCAGAAAGCAGGAGCTTGACTAGTCGAAAGGGGCGTTGTCATGCCCGGGTAACCGAGATTGAGATGATCCTGAAAAAGCAAATATGTTTTCCGAATTTGGCACCAGCTTCAACAGGATCTTTGCGATGCTTAACAAAGTTCGAGTTCTTAAAAGTACGGATCCTATCGGGCAACCGATATGTAGTCCGCTGAGCTAGCCTACTAGTCTGCCCTAAGCATGGGTTACCAAAGAGCTGGGTACGTGATCTTGCTCTAATGAAGACTTGGGCTAAGAAAACAAGCGCAGAACATGAAAAGGGGCACGGCGCCTTGGCATGCTTCAGCTCTTACCTAACTGGCTGTCTGTTCAGGTTTCAATTTGTTTGTTGCACAAATCAATTAGCGTTCATGCGCCGGATAGAGAGGTTCGTGGCAGTGTTTAGCCTCAACGTATGAAGGAGTACAGTACTTCCGCGGATGAACGGCGCACTCGGGGCAACTTGTTTCTTAAAATAAATGATTCGCTTACGGGATTGAATTGGTCAAGATGTTAGGGGTCCCTTGTTAATAATATCAATTATTTTGATTGTTGTCCACACGGGTGTGCATGGTCCCGCTGTTCAACATGCAAGGCACGCGCTTGGCCTGAGCTGCGACCATCCAACAACCTTATCTTCTCCAGTTCAGCATGAGTTGGTGTTGCCTGCAATTGGGCCCCGCAAGGCACTGACCAGCAACTCCATCTGCAACCCTGCGTGAGCGTTTACTCTGTTATGTGCATACGGAGTAGTCTTGCTGATGTAGGGTCTAAGGGAGTGTCTGCAGGAGTCAGGACTGCGCGCCATTGTACCCAGATCCCGGATCTGATAGATCCCACTGCACCAAACTCAATGCAACTCAGTGCCAATTTTATTGCTCTAACACACATTTGGTAATTTTCGTTTATGCCAACTGAGCACGCCACACCGCGTGGTGTCTCTGGCCAATATTTCAAGGAACACAATGTCTCGAACCGAGCCGAGTTATGGCGGCTGCAAGAACTTCGAGCTTAAACATGATACCCGGACGCAAGGGGTGAATAGTTAGCTCCGCTGTCACACAATATGTCCGTTCATAGTTAATACCGTTATTAATGTGCTGAGAGGACCTGGCGTCCGCAACCGAAGGGGAATGTACTCCGGAGTACTCCGTACAGAACGCTGATCTTCCCTGAGTGAGAGAATCGATTTGATATGAAACAGCTTTACTGGATTCCGGAGAATTAAGCTCCCTTTTGCGTATTCCCCCTTCCATATCCCTCCTCTAGCCCTCTTTCACCCGTTGCGGGCGCACGCCTGTTCCTTGTCCTCGCCCCTTTTTCTGGAGGTTTTTCTTTTTCTTTTTCTTTTTCTTTCTTTTCTTTTCTTTTTTTTTTTTTTTTTTTGAAAAAAAAAAAGGCATCTTACAGCCTTGCAGGGAGCTGACATAGTCCCCAGATGTTCAATCTGACGTCAAGAGGCAGCACCAAGATGACGCCAGCAGCTGATGAGGCCTCTTTGGCGATCCATTTATGTGTATTAAATTGTTTGACAGTCGGCAGCTGCCGACAACTCCATCATATTGCTAGTGGCATGCTTATGATCGCTCACAGGGTTCGCAGCAATTCGCTTCTCATCAGCTATCCGCATTTTCAGTCTTTCAGCATAGCCAAGAGTCTACATTGAGATTACTCCTGCCAAGCGTGGAGAGGGTAAGATTCCGACAAGCGAGAGCAGCTAGCTGGGGCTACTTCCCATTTGAGGACAAGAAAAAAAAGAAAAAGAAAAAGAAAAGGAAATACAGGTGAGACAGGACTAAGTTAGCCATTTACATGACCAGCCAAAATTTGCGTTGAAGTCCAGACTAGTAAAGGGGCTTCAAGTAATGTCTCACCCTCTATCTCGACTGTACTAGACCATGTGGAAAAGCCATATTCTAAACTCAACTTCCACGGCATGACTGCGTCTCTTGGTTGGATTGGGGAGGGGGGGGG
>MBFL02000170.1:0-75541 GCA_001696595.2 Aspergillus hancockii | reverse complement strand
CGGCTCTATATGGACGTTAAACTTGATTAATAATAATAATAATAATAATAATAATCAGCTTGTTAAGTATATAGCAACTACTGACCAGGTGCTTGCATAGATTGATTAATAGAAACATGTAGTCCTTGTGTAATATCTTGTTCTGCCCGTCGACAAGCTCTTTTTTACCGCTGGCGTTCACGTGCCCGTTCCTTCGCCTCTTGAATAGACAGACGGGGGTGGGACTTTTTAGAATATCTGGGCTCTGCAGGGTGTTTTCGTGGCATTGCTAAAGAATTAAGAACACTCGTCTAGTTTAATCGAAGAAATATAAGCAGAATAATTAAAAGGATAAAACAGAATAAGGCTGGGAGAGCCCTCGGTTAACCAGAGCGGGGTAAAATAAGACTTATTTCTATTTCACCTAGAATCATATGATTTTTGACTGGGGTTCAGAGTATTTTGGCAGGGATTCAGAGTATTTTGGCAGGGGTTCAGAGTATTTTGACAGGGGTTCAGGGCTATCTCAGCCGGGTATTGGCCAGAACAGCCATTAGCGCGCGGGAGCTAGTACTAGCGGCACACTAAATCTATCTTCCAATCCAGCTGGCTGGCCTAGTTACCAGGTGAATGAGCACCGTCAATTTCTTCTTAAATTAGACCACCTGCTGTAAATACTGCATCATCAACCGTGGCTGGAACTGGGTGGACTGGCATCAGTGGATAAAATGCGCCTGCACGTCGGGCTCGGCCCGCACCCACTCTATGATCCACTGTGGATCCTCCACCGGCTATACTGTATACTGATTGCGCAAAAAGCTCTATTCCACGGTACCCTACATGGGATCGTTGTACAACACGTGTCACAGGATAGCGGATGTTTTGTTAAACATTAATTCCTGATATAATATCTACCATGTGACCCCGGTTAATTCATGCATAAACCCCCGGAAATTGTTTATGGTGAACTGCATGTGCTTGTACAACAACTAGTCTAGATATATCTATATTACATGCCCGGGGGTTGTGGTGTTGTAATGGATATGCAACCTGTATATCTGCTAATTCTGCAATATTTTTATTAGAGTATAGATATTCTAGATTATTAACTGGCTGACTATCTACATTATCTGTTTCTAGAATATCTTGCAGGACGGGTTCTGGCTTTACTGGATCTAGAATTCGGGATCTCTATTTCGCATGGGCGATGTCGGTGGGGATGATGGGGGGTTATCCTCCACTCCGCTGCTATATGCGGAATCAGTATTAATATTATTCATGACTACGGTACTGTGTAATATCCACTTGATGTAATTCTGCGGCTTCTACCATGTCTTAATAATTGCTATTATATTGAAATTTAATTATAATATCTTTTAAATAATTATAAACCGGGCAATTTTGATTACCTAGAATAAAATCTATAGATAGCTCTTGATATCTCGCCAGCTACACTTTTCATGACTCAACACTGTTATAGCGTATATCAATGCGCTCTTATACTCCTGGGTATGGTATGTCTAATTTATTAGTTTAATGCAAAATTCTAAACATATCTGCTTCATGTCACTTATTATTTACTACTAATACTTAGGATCGCCCTCCCCGGAATCCCCCTCCCGAGAATCCCCCTCTGGATAAGAATGAGCGGTGGTTATCTGCTACAGCTGCCGTCATTTCTTCCGCTGCCGCGGGGTCATCCTGTATGGCGGATGCTTCTCTGTGTGTAGGATCTGGGTACGGGCAATAAATGTCAATATCTGCTGTTATGGCTGTACATGTTTAGCCACACTGTCCGCATCCATATACGCTAGTAATAGACAATATAGTGTCTAGCTCTTTTTAAACCGCACCGCTTTAATCTAGATAACTTGCCCGGTATACTGCACGGTCTACTGGCTCTTGTATATTATATCTTTTATAGTCTTCTATATTTATTGCACGCCCTGCTTCACGGGGTTATCTATATTGAGTAACAGGTTGGCCACCATGGCGCGCAACATCTTGAAATCACTGGGGGTGATAAACTCCTGTAAATACTGGATTTATTCTGTTATTTGTAATCATGAGTTGGTATTACAGTTCTTACCGGTCTCGGTGGCACTGGTCTAGATTTTCATTGCCTCCCACGCTGTGGTGATCTACTGGATCACCTGGTTCACCTGCTCTGTATAGACAGGAATATATAGTTCTTTTTTCTGGACTCTGTGTATATAGATATAATAGAATTTTTTATAAAACAGGAATATCTACTGATATGTTATAATCATGTACAACTACTGCAGCTCTATATCCTGCTGTATCCATTTCTTCTATTTTACTTGTCCACCCCGTGTATACTGGGACTATCTATAGACTGTCTGTTAATAATTCTGCATGCTGTACAAACTGCGCCTGATATGTTAATATTGAAAATAAACACAGCGATATAATAATCCATCGGGGTGGATAGGTAATCCGGGCCATGGCTGATCAATCTAGTAAAGAATCTTAAGATTCTCTATCTGCTGGATAATATTCTTTTATTGCTGAACAGTTTCCTGGATCTAGACTGCTTCCGCGTGTTTCTTGCCGTGGACACTGTTTTTTAAATACTGTATAATCTTATTTAATTATATATTATATTGACATGTTTTATAAATAATTACAGGTAATCCAGTTAACTTCTAAAATATTGAGTATTTTATAAAAAATCTTAAAATATATACAATACAGAAATAAATAATACAGAATAAAATTAAAAATTAATAAGCTGGAATACAAGTGATAAATATCACTTGTCTTAATACTAGTACCCCTGACTCAACACGGGATGCAGTTGACTGGTTATCTTAGAATACGGGCTATAATAATCAATACAACTACGGGTATCACACGGGATGGAACTATAATCCTGGGTTTATAATATCAACTGGCGAATAAATACTGGATTATATTAATTAATATCTTGCTGGATCAATCTCGGGCTTAGAATAAAAATAAAATAAAAATAGAAATTAATATAGGTTCTGCCTGCTGGTATAATTATCCGTGGATGATTAATGTTAATATTCAGCGGTCGGGGCTTACTCCAATAAACCTGTAACGGATGACTATACACAACTTTGATCTATCGTCACTACAGTAAATCATGGAATTTCCATCTCCAATTTGACTCAATATAAATTACCCTATCCGGGACCACACTGTTGAAATTTGAGCGGAATTGATTCTGATCTGGTCAAAAACTTGTACGTATAACGTTTGGAAAACTTGTACGTGATGTGGGGAAAACCCTAATGGTCTCCGCCAATCCGCGCCCGGCATGGGCCCCACTTTCCGAACACCTACCATCGGGTTCCAACCACTAGTGGACTAGTGGATGCCCCTGCCCCCGCTTTTCCAAGCCATAACAGTCAGAACTGGAATGCCTAAGGCCGCACGCAAAATTGGCCAATTGGTGGATGGATTCTCTAGATAAGAAGGTGAGACGAGGGTGAGAATCTTTTTACGCCAGTACAGGGAAGGGCTGCTCGACCAAGCCTTTCTGCATGTCATAGTATCATCGTTAGTATTGGGGCAACAGTACTGAACTGAACGTTGCCCATATTGTTCCCAGGTCTGTTTGGTGGGAGTCATGTGATTTATGGATCATGTGACAGGAATCTGCGACTACTAAAACGGATCCCAGCAACTACCAAAACAGATCCCTGCAACTACTGGTGGATCCCTGTGACAGGGGTGCAAAATGATGTCGCAAGCTTGCTATGCTCACACAATCAAAGGGCCACATATCGCTTTTCCGTCCTCACCACCTAGTACGGATCATACGCGCAAACTACATGTAGGCTACAGTATAGCCTAGTCTGACACCACCACGGCTTGATATTCAGTGCTGTAATGCCCCTTAGAATATTGCGACTGCACGAGTATCCAATTAGTACACCCAGCACTACTTTGTCATTCGCACCCCAGCTTTAAGTTAATGATCATTAATGTATCATGACGTCATCCGCAAGAACACTTGCTGGATACATATGTGATGATAGCACAGCTCTGAATTACTTCGCTGACAGAGAGGGGACTCCGGCCGGACTGACGACTCCAGCCAGGGAGAGAACTCCGGCGGGAGACATCAATAATCACGCATCCCTGGTAAAATTGAAGCCTTTGGGCGGCGAGTATGTCAGTGCGGTGCGAGAGGATTGTCTAAGGCGTCCATTTTGTTGGGTTCTGGCTGAGCGGCAGAGTCGGTCTTAACTAGGGCTGCGACCCGTCAGATCTTATAGAAGCGCTGTTTTCGGTCAATTCTCTAAGCTCTTTATTAACCCTTGCATTCTAGCGCTAAGTGTTTTATCACTGCCAAGTAGATAAGCTGCATTGCGGCTTTATCTTCCCCCAGTGATAGAAGCTCTGGCGGACTTTTGTCCACTGCAGAATGTGGTTGTTACTAAGTTGTGGAAAAGCACGGGTTTCGGGGTCACAGCTCATTTGGTGTGGCCCGGATCGCAATATAGTGCGCAATCGTGGATCTAATTCAATATGATCCAGAAAAAAGCGTGCAAAATTGGTTTCTATCGCTAGGCCTATCAACTACTACCCCTGAGATGCACATGCGTAATTCTATATCATGATCCGGTTCACAATTTTTCCTTTTACTAGAACTGAATCGCAGTTGGAAAGGAAGATTTCAAAGGAGCGGAGACTATGGAAGGTATTCCATGATAGTGGCCTCTCGAATCACCCAATTCCAACTTAGCTGTTTCCCGCAACTGTAAGCGTACAATTTTTCCATTCTATGGAGTGTCAGTTTAGATTACGTTTGCAAGAAGGGATGAATCTTCACTTCACATACCGAGTTCCGCGGAATTTTTGGAGTGAACGAAACTCCGCCAGAAAGGTATTTATGCGGCGTTACTTTCTCAGCCAAAAATTCGTGAACTTCAGCAACGGATAAGTTTGAATTCGGTGCTCTTTGAATATAGGCTCGTGGTCCTTCATCTTGGTTCCTGTGTCTGCATGTTAGGAAAAATGTCTCCCAAAAATGTCATCTACGGGATGGATATACACAGCAACGCCAATGACGCCAACATCCACAATGTCCGGATGCCGAAGCAAGACAGCCTCGAGCTCGGTCGGTGCGACATGGTTTCCATTGACCTTGATTAAGTCCTGCTCTAGTTATCAGCTTTGAGTCCACATCATATCATTTCACTAATGAAAGAGAAATACCTTCTTACGATCCACAATATACCACATCCCTTTCTCATCTACATACCCTACATCTCCAGTGCAGAACCACCCATCTATCCCATGTACCTCAGCTGTGGCGTCTGGATTCCGGTAGTATCCTGTACTGCAGCTCGGCGTACGGATCCAGATGTCACCGATAATGTTACGATCGACAATCACAGTGGGGTCACTGGGATCGGTCACTTTACCTTCGTAGTTGGCATGTAATTCTCCTGCGGATTCAGAGCATGAGGAACCCGTCATATCATGGCCAGAAATCAATCCGAGTCTGAGCGTCATGAATTAATACTTAAAACTGTCTACGTTTTTTTAGTGATATGTACTTACTCGGTTAGCCCCCACACGCGGGTGACGCGGCCAATCCCCAACTGCTCCAGAGTGGTCTTGGTCGATTGACCCATTGGCGCCGCACAAGCTTCCACTCTTTTCAAAGACGTCAAATTCCTTCCGTGGGTTAGTTTGGGGTCCTTCGCAATCTCAGTGAGCACCGAACTCCGAATGATCGCGTCAGAGATCTTGAATCTTTCCACAGCATCTAGAAGACTCTTGGGGTTTGGCTGACATGACAGATACAGCGGAACCCCGAGTTTAGGGAAAATGGCGCTATAGGATCGCTGGCCCAAGATATGGTGCATAGCGAGGGCACCTAGAACGCGGATCGGACTCGCCTCCGTTCTTGTTGGCTGCGAGGCTTCGTGCCAGTCTGGATGGAGGGACACCCGATGCATATACGCCACTGAAGCCGCGATATAATTGTGGTGGGAGATCTCCACGCCCTTAGGGCTCCCAGTTGTGCCGGATGTAAACATGATGACAACGGTGCTGTGATAGTCCTCCGGAGAAGTGATATCGGGATATTCCCAGTCGCTGTCGGCTGCGGAGCCCACCATCTCCTGCCAGTGAGGGATGGTCAGATAAGGCTCACCCGTCCCATCAAGAATGTCATCGTCAAAGATACAGATGCGATGCAGCTCAGATGTCAGCCAGCCAGGCGCCATTCCTGTAGCATGCAGGACAACTTCTGCCTTTATTCGATGTGTCAGGATCACCGAGGGCTTTGCAACTGCGACTAAATTCTTCAACTCTCGCTCATCGGAGCCAGGGGAGCCAGGCACAAAAATACAACCCGCCATGACGGTGCCCATCAAGAGCGCCGGGTACGTTAATGCATTGCCCGAGACGCACAGGATGCGATCCTTTGGTTGAACCCCCAAACGTTTTAGACCCACAGCCACACGAATAGAGAGACTGCGGTATTCTGCTAGGGATAGAGATCGGTCCTCCGGACGACGAGTGTCAATGAGCACCTTTTTCTCGCTAAGACTCTCATGGGGAGCGCCGAAGACAAAGTAAGGCAGGGAACAGCGAGCGATTGGAACGTTCCATCTCGATGCGACCAGGGATGATTGCTTTGACGATTCCATGATATATCACACCGATAGGAATTGGAGTCGATACGTTTGGACACAATGTCCCTCTTAAACCAAACCTCGGAAGAATTTGAAACCTCTCACCCCGCAACACGATGCCGGATTTGTCGTGGTTCGCAAGTCAATCATAGAACGGGGGTTGATTCGTCAATCGGAATATCCAATCGCAAGAGCAGGCAGCCAATGTGCCCCATCGACTCGCTGAAGCTCGAGTCCACACAGAGAAGAACCATGCACATCTTTTTCGCGATGGGAAGCTAGCGGGATCCCAGCCCAGTAGTAATCCACAGTGTGATGCACTACATACACCCTATGTGGGGCTAACAGTGCCGATTCTGACATCATCGCGGTCGATCCCCTCCAGTGTGCGGTATATCAGTAAGCGGGCGGTGAAGGCGGATGAGCCAATCAGCATTCGAATTGCGCAGTAGACTAGGCCTGTTTGTATCGCCCACAATGAAATTTCGTTATTTCATGAGATACGTCGTGCCACTCTATTCCTCATGTTCATATAGAAGATCCGCTTCTGGCGACTAAGGAGAAAATGACATCTGAATCAACCTTTCCGTCACAATGCGCTCATTCCGTCCAGAACGAGGAGCTATCATCCAGTCAAATTTATCACGTTGGGAACAGGAATTCTCTTAGACTGGCCCGAGACTGACGGCGTCTAGGATGCTCTTCAACGGCTGAACCGCCTGCGGACAAATTTCGAATCGCGAAAGGAGATGATCGGGGCCAGCAGTGACCGGGACCACCTGCTACAACAAATGGTTAAGTGGTGCAAGGAAATCGGATATCAGGTGAGATATCCTCCGTGGGAGCTGAAAGTGGCAAAGCTGGAGACTTACGACCAACGAACTAATTAGCGCACCGACTTCGACGCATTGAATGCCATCCATATCGCCGGCTCAAAGGGCAAAGGGTCAACGGCGGCTTTCGTATTTTCGATCTTGTCCGAATATCTGTCCAAGGAGTCTGCTGCTAGCGACCAAGCTCCCATGCCCATCAAGAAGCTCGGTCTCTACACATCTCCGCACCTTCGTAGTGTGCGGGAACGGATTCGGCTTCGGGGATCACGAGTGACAGACTTCGCGCAGACTGCACTGAATGAGGAGAAGTTTGCACGATATCTCACGGAGGTGTGGAACAGGCTTGGAATAGATAACCGCAAGCCTTCACACAGCCCACCGTTTGCTAAATTTTTGACATTAATGGGTCTCCACACCTTCCTCGAGGAGAAGGTTGACACGGCTGTGGTCGAGGTTGGTATTGGGGGACGCTATGACTCGACCAATGTCCTCCATCGGCCCAGTGTCTGCGCCATCAGCAGCTTGGGGCTAGAACATACGGACATTTTAGGAAGCACCATCGAGGAGATTGCATGGAGCAAGGCAGGAATCATGAAATCTGGCGCTCCTGCATTCACGGTGCCACAAGAGCCTAGCGCCATGGCCGTTCTGGAGGAGCAGGCTCGGAAAGAGGGCGTCGATCTACAAGTGATCAACGTGCATCCTGACTTAGAACATTTAGAGCTTGGTCTTAAAGGTGACTTCCAGAGAATTAATGCTAGCTTGGCTATGGCCGTGGCCGCGGCTCACCTTCGGCACATGGGCTGCAAGGAAATTCCGGAGACTAGTGCATTGATGCAATCTCCATTATCCGACAAGTTTCGCCGCGGACTTATCAATGCCCAATGGCCGGGGAGATGTGAGATGCGCAACGCCCTCGGGGTTCGATGGCTGCTGGATGGGGCCCACACGATAGAAAGCATTGGGGTCTTGGGGCCGTGGGTAGCTGAAGTGATCGAAGCGCAAAGACAAGCCTGCCGTGTTCTCATCTTTAATCAGCAAACCAAGGATGCTGCTGCGCTGCTTCGACATCTTCACCAGGTCATGGTATCATCAGCTTCAAGATGGGTCAAGGGTGAGGAACCGCTATTTCACCAGGCGATCTTCTGTACGAATATTCCCTGGGAACGGTACAAGGTTCATGACATCGAGAGAGTCTCCATGATGTATTCGGGAGGATCGAAGGTGGAGGACCTCAAAGCCCAGAGGGAGCTGGCAGCTCTTTGGACCGAGATCACTCGGGGGGAGTCTTCAGTGACGGTAGTACGAACAGTGGAAGAGGCCGTTGAATGTGCAGCTTCTAATCAGAACGTCATGTATAAGGATGAGGGGCACGTCAAGGCGGCCGCGCTGATCACTGGGAGTCTGCATCTGGTGGGCAGCGCCTTGGAGGTCCTTGATGCAATTGCATGAATGAAATGCGAGCTTTTATACACACTTTCACGAGTCTTGGTCAAAACTAGTTTCTGATATCGCAAGGCACTTCAAAGACACAATCGGAAAAAGTCCGCACTCCACATCTTGGCGTATTTATTTCTGCGTTCTCTGCGGCCTAACTGGGACCTTGCCCATACAGTGATGGGACATGAGGTCATGTATTAATTGGGGTAAAGTACTGTATATATGACGATACGGGAACATTGATATTACGGGGCTATTCCTAATATAGGTATCGACCGCTTGTGCGAGGATGCGTGTGGCTACTGTAGGTAGGCGGTGTAGAAAAGCGGTAGGGGCAGAAAGTACTGTGTTTGGAGCCCATATGGCGGCAAGCCATACGACACTTAGCGACTGAAGGCCGCTCTGGAGATATACAAGGGGGTTTAGGTCCCTGGCGGGCCTAGGCATGTGGTCTGAACACCTACGAGGTCGGGGGCCTGAGAGCAGAGGCCCGGGGTGGCGTGCCCAGGTACCGATGGCCAGCGTCATAAGGTCGGATGCAGCTGCCCTGGGCCATCAGACCAGATATTGCAGACCGGGTACCCCCGACCAACTCGATCATCAGACGCTGGTCGTACGACCACCGGAGTCTACCTGCGGGAGTCTCTAGTCCTGCGGGAGTCTCTAGTCCTGCGGGGGTCTCTAGTCCTGCCGGAGTCTACAGTCCTGCCACAATCATCAATCTGGCTAGAGTCCCCTGTCTCCAGCCGGACTAATGCTCCAGCCGGACTGATGACTCCAATAAGACTGATGACTCCAGCAAGACTGATGACTCGAGACAGACAGCGGACCCCGGACCAGCACTGAGTCCTGCGACACTGTTTTGGAGTCCTAGCATAAGTTAAATACTGTCTACCTCGCCCGACTCCTCATTGGTCTGGGCCCCGACTAGAGACTCTGGCAAGATTAAGGACCAAATAATGTTACGCCGGGGGCACCGGTGCGGGGGGGATCGCTGGTTCAGCCCCCGAATTCCAGCTAGGAGGGATTCCATTGGCCTATTGTGTTCGTTGCCTAGTCGCGTGGGTCACTGTAGATGTTGATACAACTACCGCGGTGGCCTCCAGTCGGTAGTGCGCAGTCTTCTATTGTAGTCGCAGGGATCTGCTTTTGTAGTTGCAGGGATCCGTTTTGGTGGTCGCGGCGATCAAATAAAAGAGCATTGGGTAGTCGCGCTGAATTTGGGATCTGCAGGCAGATATATAGTTGGCTCATGCTGAGGTTGTCATTAGTGCATAGTGTATATTTAAGGATGGAGGGTCAAAAGCAGCAGCAATAAGCTGGAATCCATGGCTAGGTGGCAATTACTGGGAACGAAAAAGGTGTCGCAGTTGATCCTCCCTATAATCAGTTAGCGTTGTGGATAACTCAGCAGCCGAAGCTGATTGGCTAGCTCGTTTTATCTTGGCCAACATCCAGAGCTGCCGTTTCATTTACTATATCCTATCTTCACCTCCGGCTCACCTTCTGGTATCGTGGGTAGAGCAACTAGAATTGCATATTACGGTATAACTCTCAGTCATGGAGGCAAGATTGTGGCCCGCTGTACCTGAAGTAGTACGGTGCCCACGTCATAGTCTTTGAGGAGAAACCTTGGCTTTTGAGGAACCAGAAGGCACATTTTCGCATTTTCATATTTTCTCATTTCTCAATCCAAGTACCTGCTATAAATAAGTAGCATCGAGCCTACTACTCCCCTTTTTAACTCGTTCAAACCCTTTATCTCACAGTCATAATGGCCAAGACCCCTCGCGCACGATCAAAGGCTTCAAGTACGCAGAAGAAGTCACTTCGACAGAAAAGAGACCAGCGCAAGAAGACCCTCGAAAATAAATCGCAGGAGTATAGCGAGATGTGCGGGGCGGATATTTGCTTGGGCATACGGATTCGGGAGTCAGGACAAGTGTTTATTTTCTCTGCAGACTCATCGGGGTTCTGGTCATTCCTTAGCACCCAATTAGTACGTGCTCTCGAAAATCTTCGAGGATTCATGTTTTCTGACTGCTTCTAGGTCTCATACTATCCAACACCAGTTAAGAGAAGCAAAAAGGACCTCCGCATGGCGAAAATATAGAGCGAGGACTATTTATGACTTCTAAATGCATTTTATCTATCATGACGCGGAAGCCGGATTAGAGGATTATACAGGGGGGAATCAGTCAGCGGAAGCCTGCTTGTGAAGTTACAGTGGTAGTATTCATTTACACTGGCCCCTCGCCGAAGCGATATGCAGTATACGACAACTATATATCCGAGTATGTACATTGGGAATGATCCACTTCTTGACATGAACTTAGAGCCTTGTCACGGCCTCTCGTGGCCCATTGCCGCTCCTGTTGTTAGGCTGCTCTTATAACGCACGACTGCGAAACTGCTGTGACGCCTCGGCGAAGTCCAAGACGGCCTGAACCGTCTTGACTCTCGAGACGATGTCTGGTTTACCTTGCTCACCTTTGTTTAAGCCTCCCAACAGACTCAACACGCCGCTCAGCGTATCCCCGGTTTTCCGTCTCAATTCTACCCTTAGTTCTCGGAGCCTCGGACATTCCATCAGCACGTGGGCAACAGTCTCTTGCACACCACATTCACATAGATCATCCTCGCGGAAGCCGAATTTCTTCGCGTAGGTGGATAACCAGCTGTGACCCGTGCGTAGCTGCGTCAGCAGGTAGGCGCGATTCCTAGGTAGATTCCCGTAGAGCTTTCTCGTGTACCGCGCTGGTAGACCACCGTCTATCTTTTGTAGGTGAGCACCTTTGGTGCTTGTCCTCCACTCTTGTCCCCACTGGACATAAATTTTACTGTGGACAAACACGTTCTCCCTCAATAGTAGCAGTTAAAAGGGGTGGGTTTTACCCGGTTGTGCGGCTTCTTTGGCAAGTCAATCTACAATATCATTCCCTGGGTTTTCACAGTGCCCTGGTATCCATTGAAGGCGAAGTCTGATGTTCTCCTCTTGAACCTCGGTGGCTGCCTGGAGGATCACATGGACGATTCGTTGTCCTGATTTATTCTTCACGTTCTGGATCGCTTGCAAGGCCGATTTGCTGTCGCATAAGATTGTTGCTATTACAGGAACCCCGTTTACTGCGTTTGAGCGTTGGTGGAACAGTTTGAATACCATGTTGACCGCCCTTGCGCCCTGAGGCGTCTGAATAGATGATGAGGTCGGATGTGGCCCGTATGGTCTCAGCCCGTTCCCTTGCTGTCTCCCGGTCCGAATTGACTTCAATCTCAGCGAACGCCTCGGTACGCCATGGAGGTAGTGGTCTCGGGTCGATCGTTTCTAGCGCTGCCAACCTGGACGGGTCCATGGTCTTGAGAGTTTCCGCGAGGGGGAACCTGTAGCGTGATCTCATATTGTCCCTGCGTCTCTGGGCTCGTGATAGGGCACTCCAAATGGGGTGATCGCGAGGCAGAGTGTGTAGTCTTGTGATGGTGCGTTGCGCTCGGAGGCGGAGGCGGAGGTAGGTAGGAAGTATGTAGGCTTCCACCTCTAGTGTTGCTGTCGCTACTGTCCTAAATACCGAGAGAATTCGGATCAATGAAGCTCTCTGTATCGTGTTCAGTTGTCGGAGGTGAGTCTTATCCCAAAGCGGGTCATGCCAGACTGTTGATGCATAGTCCACGATAGGCGTGACGCACGCTTGGTAGAGCTGTCGCATTTGCTCTAGACGCAGGTGTTGTAGTCCACTTAAAGCGATAGTGACTTTGGTGACATGTTTAATAGCCTGTTGAACGTATTTCTTCCAGCGGAGTTTCTGATCAAACATCACCCCCAGTAGTTTTGCTGTAGGTGACGGCTTCACATCAGTTCTATTAAAGATAAGTTGCCCTTCCAGGTGCTCACCCCTCTTTCTGGTGAGATGAATAAACTCAGTTTTCTCGGCGGCGAAGCTAGACCCGGTTCATCGTGCCCACTTCTCGATACAAGGGATATCTTCGGACTGCATAATAGCTAGGTTTTCCTCGGCCGAGCGGCCTACTCGCCATCAGAAGTAGTCGTCAATAAATGCTGACACGCCTCCATGGGAGTCGACAGGTTGGTCGACCAGGTCGGCATTGAAGAATATAAATAAGATAGAAGAGAGTGAAGATTCTTGCACTAGCCCTGCATGCGCGAGGGGCTCTGTCTTGGTGCGAAAATCGTCAAAACCAATATTGACATAGCAGTTATTTATAAAGCTTGCAATTCACTTCCGTACCACTATCAGAATCCCTCTCGCCTGTAAAGAGTAGTCTAGATTTATCCAGTTCACCCCATTAAAGACACCCTTGAGGTCGAACAAAATTAATGTTACCACCTTGTGTTTATACCACACTTAATCAATTACATTAAACAGCACCAACAAGACTTGCTCAGTCGTACGGCCTGGACATCCACCAAATTAGCTGTTCAGCAGCAGGCCGTGCTTTTCTGCCAGATAGGACAGACATCGCGCCATAACTGCTTCAAGAAACTTGCCGAGTGTGTTCAGCAGTAAAATTAGTCAATAGACATTAGAAAGCAAGTAGTCTGGCTTACCTGGTTTCTATAACACAATAATCTTCGCGCTGCATCAATATTTTAAATGGTGTCCTAGATCTACACATGCCATGAAGACACAGACAATAAAAATCTTTAGATATACCCATAGTTTTTTCCAGACCAACATTAATAGATTGTCCTCCCCTGGCGTTGTAGTCTCTTTTGCTGACCTTAGTGATCGCTCAACCTTAAGTTCTGTGATTGGGTGCCATGGAAGCTCCGGGAGTGGTGAAGCCAGTGGACTGGACTCGGGTGTATTCATTACGGGGAAGAACATGTCGAGAAATGTCTTTACTTTATCTTTATTCTGGATGATCTTGTCAGAGCCAGCTTGCAATATTAAAGTGTAACTCCATATTTCCCAAGACTTTATATAGATTACTGCTTTTCAGAGTTTTCCTTCACCCGCCTTGTCCAGAAACTATCTCCAGTGTGATGCTTTGACTTTCTCAATTATCCAGGTCCAGACTCTCCGCTTTTGTTACATAGCCTCAAAGACAGCCATAATACTAGCATAGTCCCGTCCAAGCTCCACACAGCTCGCCTGCCACCTTCTGCGTAATTGATTGACTTTAACTTGTTGTACCTTGAGATCCAGGGAAAACCATCTCTTGAAGTATAGCGTTGGGCGAGTATCGGGCGTGAATCGGTCAATCGCCTGGGCCGTTGCTGATGTGAGCTCCTCTATCACTCGGTCAAGTATTAGCTGGGTCTTGATCTGCTTCCATGGACTTATCTATCAAGCTATTTCTTCACCAATTTTGAACCAGTTCGCCCGCTTGTACGCTTTCCTCACTTTAATTCTTAATTTAGTCTAAGATTGCAAGTTCCATTCCAAGTAGATAGCACAGTGGTCAGATCCGTAGTTCTCGTGGTACAGATGGCATTTGACGAGCAGATCTGGACTGTCTGTCACTGTCTAATTAATAATTAAGTTTTGTCCTGGATTATTCAAGATCCAGTAAATTGCTGTGCCTCGGAGAAGACAGCTATAGAGATTATAAATCTAAAAAAAGTCAATTAGATCACTGGCATCTTCGATAAACCTGGACGCGATGTAGTTGCCGCCCCACATCAAATAGTGTCGATTAAAGTCGCCGGAAATAATAATACTGATCAACCACTACTCGTTTTGTATAGCAGCTGCAATGGAGCTCTAAATTAAAATAAGAGCTGACAACACCGATGCGTCATCGCCAGTGAAAAGTGGTGCTGGCGGTATATAGATAAAAAAGAGAAGTATTAAAGAGTTAACTGTCCAGATTTTAATGGCTGCAATATCTGGATAGTCGTATGACATTTAACAGTGTAAGAAGGTGGAGATTCATCTGTTGACGTAGATCAGGCTGCAAAACCGGTCAGCATCGAGCTGTACGGTAGACCAATATAGTCGCCATGCGCTGTAATTAACGTGTGTGCGGTACATGATAATAGAGGGCTCCTGAATCAGAAAAACATCCAGATCTTGACTTTAAAAGTCATTGATCAGTGCCTCCATTCTTTGTCCAGATTTTATCATATTTAACTGTAGAATACAGAAATTTCTCTCTAGCATCTAATAAAATTGAAGATTATTGATCCTGGACACTGTCAATCACCAGTTAAGTATTTACCATTACAATCCAAGCACCGCGCTCTTACTTCTAATAAATAGCATTCACACTCGTGCTATCCTGTACAGTGTCCGCATCGAGACATCTCCTTGCACGTCCATGCCAAATGTCCGAACCGTTAGCACCGAAAACATTTCTTTTTCTTGATCTCTCGTCGCTCAACATAAAAGATATAGTACTGGCTGACAAGGAAGCCGTTCCATAACATATATTCTGCTTCCTCTGCGGAGTCAAATCAGATTTTCAACAATACGAACTTCCTCAAGACCTTATCTTTCGCTTTCATCCAGGCCAGTTCGTCGATGTGGAAACCGAGTTCCGCTAGACCGTTGTCGTTGATAATCTTCTCCGCTGCCTGGGTAGTACCTGTTTCCAGGTCAAATTCCTCGGTAGAGATACAGTGGACTACAACACCGAATCGTGGTTTAACCAGTTTCGTGTTGTTGCCTAGTTTATGTAGCCATCCAGTATTATTGCACGCTGCTTCAGCCGACGCCGTATCTTTGAATCGAATTAGATAGCCGGTCTTGGTGGTGCCAATACCTGCCACTTGAACGTCTTGCATTACATCGTCGCTCTGCAATACATTGCAAATATAGATATTAACAGCATTAATAAAAAGATATCGTCCAAATGCGTTTCCATCGCTGTTATCATTATCTCTTAAATCGACGAAGGTTCTCTGGTTGCTGATTCGGACGCAGTTTTGCTCTTTCTCGGATTGTTGATAGTTCAGCGCGGATATAGCATTGCCGCTGTTGGCTGCGACTGCTGCCCAGCTCCTAGTCGCGGTCACTGCTGGGGCACTTTCAAGCTGCACCCGTAGTGCTTTCACTTCCTTATGAAGTCTCTCGTTTTGTTCCTGGAGAACGTTCTGGTTGTGCTTGATCTCCTGGAGTTCATTTTAGATAGCTGCGATAGTCGTGGTTTAGTGGCGAATAACATCCTTCAGCGTGCTGATCAGTTTCCACACCTCCTTGGTGATGATTCGACCGGCTGGATCCGACGGAGCTAAGATATCTCCACTCCGGGTCCACTTCCGACTTTCGACAGCAGTTCTGGCTTCGAGGTCGTCCTCCATGAAGCTGGCGATAGTTTCTTGCGTGTTTGTGGGAGGGGTCTCGGGCCCTCCCGCGGGTGGGTCCGCCATCGGTCAGGGGTTAGTTCCCGCTCGGCACACAGCACAACAGCTTTATATCGCCTTGATATCGACAGCAACAGTCCTGATGGTACAGTCCCTGATCGGAATGTTCACTCCATACAGTGCCCTGGTGGTATAGTAACGCCCCGTGAAGTTACAGTGTCGACCGTAATTGCCTTCCATATCCAGAAACATAGAGATACTCTTTCAAACCCTATTCATGAGCTACGCTAAACTCAATTTGGCCAAATCCGTAAGTAAGGATTTGTTCCAGGACTGTATGGTAACAAGGATGAATTTATGAAACTGTATAGTCTCGTACTGTTACATGTGCGAAAATAAACCTTGTCCAAAAATAAGAGGGCCCCCCGCCGCCCCAAAAGGTCTTTGGCAAGAGAATTATTTCCGCATGCGTTTACAGCGTGAGTATCTCCGCTCCCTTCCGAGTCCTCGGGTGAAACCGGACCACTCGACATTATGGCCAGCTGTTCGCTCCTCCTGTTCCCCCTGCAAATATTCCAAGTTCAACATGGTACGTCCTGTACGTGCTGTGCTGTCAAACGAAGATGTCTGGTGCAAAGTCAGCGATCCATTACTTGTCAAGTCGCTAATGGGCCCAGTGAGGGCTGCATACAGTACTGGACGTAATGATCGCCTCATGAACCTTTTAGAAATTCGCTGATACAGAATAGCCATCAACGTAGTACAAAAATGTTTTCTATCAATGTGGCACTCCAATGTGGAGCTGGGAGTAAAAATGGGCCAACCAAGTCGATTCAACTAGGCAAAAGCGCAAACGGGACTCTCTTTACTCTATACTGTACGGAGTACTCCGTACAGTACACGGAGCTCATACCAGACACTAAGACAAAAGTATCAAAATTTGTGTCAAAACAAATTGCTTTATGAGTAAGTTCTGGTTTTAGCTAAATATAGCAACTACTTAATCCACGCTACGGGGCGATATGTTATGGGGGAATATGGAAATCGGTTTTCGACTTCGGTTGTACTGTACGACTTCAACCAGAACTGTAGCTTCACGAAAAGGTGAGAAAGTTATGGCACTCCAAAGGTGAGAAAGGATTACCGACAGCGGGTTCACGACCCCGAGATCCTGTGTCCGTACACTTTAAATGAAAATCATTTATAATCACATGAAACCGAAATTAGTCGCGATACGCTTCTTGATCGGGTTCGCGAGAAAAGCTCAGCCCCAGGGTCGAGAATAGCGCTGGTCGGCCTCGGCATTGTTCGGTGAGTATCGAGACTACACCGACGTGCACGGCCCGTAGATCATCTCACTCTAGCGTGATCGCTTCCATAGTTTAATATGGCCTTTCAAAGTACAGAGTGAATAGCTTCGGATTTCCAAAGTCATTATTACTGGCTGCCAACAAAAAGCGCCAGATTGGAAGTAATAGTTGTTTTGTCGGTGCTGTTTACCTTCTCTCCAGGGCTTTGCAAGCAGAGTAAACTCGGATACATATAACCCACCAAAAAATCAATAGTTTATTTAGGAGATGGCGATCAATGCGTAGGCAGCCCCGTGCATTATGGCCATAAAGGTCATGTAGCGATCCCGACCGGGAGAAATCACTTTCTACGTTTTTATTTGTGTAACTCGTAAATCACACAACAGACTGACTCATCCTAGTGGTGGTACATTATTTATTTAGGATACAGCATGTCCACTTTCTCCATATATTTCTCTATACACTTGTAAAACCAAGCAGTCAATCCATTCACGCTTGCTGTCAAGATGCAACAGATTTATTTTCTATTCGCTTTCCTTCTCGCCACTGTGATGGCCTTTCCGGTCAATGAGCCTCGGTCTGAAGAGTTGACGGAGCGTCAGGTGAGAATAACCCCTTTCTTTGGAGGAGAGGATAAGGAGCTGACGGATGGCAATGGACAGATTGTAATTGATGAATCCCCTCGTTGACGAAAAATAACCATATACCCAGGGCTGATGGATGGCGATGAATAGAATGTAAGTGATGGATCTCCACCCTGAAGAAAAATAAGCGTGGCCCGCGCTGACGGATGGCGATGGGTAGATTGTAAGTGATGGCTCGCCTCGTTGAAGAACAATAACCGTGGCCAGGGCTGACGGATGGCGAGGGACAGGAAGTAAGTGGCGGATCTCTTTTCGAAAGAACAATAACAGTTGCAGGGCTGACGGATGATTGTGGATAAAAGTGACTTTCAAGAATGATACCGAATCGCTGAGGCTTATAAGCACTAGTAAGCGCAAATCATTTATGGACGCTTCTTCCTGGCCCATCAATGGTTACTGGATTAAATGGTATGACTTGAAATATCTTTTTTCGTTATCCATGCCCGTTCAACCGGCAGTCTACATTGTTCAGCCTTGATATGGGTTTTCCCTATATATTTTAGGTTTTCCTATATCTTTTTGCGAATGCAGAGGTTATATTATCGCTGACTCCCTGTAAATTCACTGATGGATAAACCCGTATTAGCGCTCATTCCAAAATATATACTGTATAAATTAAAGCTACTAGTAGTCCATATATAACGAAGACTTCTATATAAAGCTCTCGATCATGTTATGGATTAATTCGAGTTATGGCGATATCAAATCCGGTACCACATAATATGAGCCGATTATCCTCAGCGATAAGCAAATGGTAATCACAAAACAAATCTTACTGTCAGGCCTTGCCTATCAACTTGACCGGAGATGGACACTAAAGGCAGTGTTAAACCATCTGCAGTGAAGCAACTGAGGGATGGAGGAGGGAAGTTGACAGATTGCTAACGGTCGCTAGTTTGGTTGGTTTGGGTGGAGCCTTCTGGTCGTCCCTGCCTCCAGAGACTTGTATCGGTACAACTGGGGTACGATATCAGGTACCATTACTACGTATAGTCATAACTCGTAATTTACGCAATTCCAAATTGGGTTCATCAATCACGTGACTAGGGTTTGAGAGAGTATGTCTCTGGTTCCAGATATGGAAGGCAATAACGGGCGGCACTGTATATATTTAAGTAACATATCCAGTCTGGTTATATAATTGATTATCACCTTGGGTGTCGCTTTGGGTGCTAGAATACACAAAATATTCTTTTTGCGCTTTTAAGCATGTGCCATTGTATGTCGCCATCAGGCCCCTAAATGAACTTCCTCCGGGATTATATGACCGAGGGCCACTATTACTCAGGGTTAAGGATCCTGAGGGGCAAACACCCTCGAGGGCGTTAAGCCACAGGAAGGAACTTCCTCAGGTACAATTTACTTTGGGGTAACTTGATACTAAAGGGCAAATTCCCTCAGGGGATTTCTACCACAAGGGTGGACTCCCACATGGACGCACGACCATGGGCTAGGGCCGTCGCTGTGCGTGGCGTGTCCCCAAGGGATAGCTACCCCATGATCATATTGCTTCACAAGCACGGATTCAGGGCGGGCGGCGGGCTATATAGCCAGGATTATGTAGGACGGGATATAGTCTATTTGCCGCAGCAGTAAGACCGTTTGTTCGTCTTTCAATAAATTAAAATGAAATAGTGTCTTCATTGGTCTGAATCCCTGTCAGGATTCATGATAACTTCCGAAGTATCATCTCGAGGCAACATACGGGTACCCACCCATTTTACTTCATGCATTAGTTCGAGTGCTTTGAATCATCAGTGGATGGAGTGATAATTAAAGTAGAAACAAATGACATTGATGGAGTATCTGACAATATCGCTACATTTCCTTTACATTTACGAGGAAAAACGAACAGTACACTCCTCCTTGTATGCCTTCAACTGCTCCATCTTAATCTGCGTAAATGACTCCATCTCTACACGCGTCTTATCGTCAAGCAACTCAACGCCCGGACCGTCATCATGTAACGCAGCCCAGTAGACGGTGTCTATATCGAAGCTCTTCCTTGCCGCATAGTTGAACCAAAATCGCCCAGTCCTCCATGAATCGCGCATGCGGGAAGAGAGAGACGGCTGACCGGGTTGTTTGACCTCTGATGCCATTTGAATTTCCACTCGCTCTAAAGCTCGCAAGAATTGCTCCATTTTAGGCTCATAGAGAGCCAAAAACTCTTCCATCGCGCAGCGCTCAAGCCACATCTCCGGTCCAGAGAGCAACAGCCACCAGGGCGGGTCATACGTAAACTCAGCTGGCATGGCATTCGTGAACTCGAAATCGAGAATGGCAGTGATCCGGAGTGTTTCAGGCTCTATAAGTATATTTGAGGGTCGCATGTCGTCGCAGAAGGGTATAAATAGCCCGCAGTCCTCAGGATAGTACTTTGTAACCAGCTGTGTGAACTGATGACGGGCAATGAACCGCTTCTGAGCGATTTCCGCATCGTCGACAAGGTTGCGCTGGGTCCAAAGGTGGGTCAAGTGCTCCTTCGCAAGCGACCTCAGATAATCGCTCGCACTGTCAAATGACGCGGTTGGAAATTGACTATCAGGGTAGCCGGCGACAGTGGCTAACTCGTTCATGTTGTATGTTAAGGGTCTTCCGGTAACGTGCCATGCACTTGAAGCATGTTTCTTCGAGATGGCCCCGATTCGAGCAAACGCAAGTTCAGAAAGCTGGAACATATAATAGGTGATTTGATAACAGACCTTGTCTAATATATTGTTGTCTATTTTTGGGTTCAGAACCAGATTTTCTTGATCAGAGTCTTTCAAGATAGTTAATAAAAGTGTACTATTGACATAATCCATGATAATGAATGGACCAAGATGATGTGGACTCTCAGCAATTAAGCCCCAGCTGTAAATACGGGGGATTGGGATATCAGTGTTTTGGCGGAGGTATTTTATAATCCAGACCTCATTCACAACTTTTTCGTCCCTATAAGCTGTAGCCGTGTGTCCCGGTTTCGGAAAATGAATAATGACATCCGGCCGCCCATCGCCGAAGCTAAAGCGGAAGCTGATGTTGAAGGAACCCTTAAGAAAATCAACGTATTTTCCGGTTCCCGCTTCTTCCCGACGTCCAGCGACGAAAATTGCCAGTTCAGCTCTTGAGTCAAAAGCTTTACTTAACCAAGCCTTGCATTCGTCATCACCGTTGGTCTCTTCTAGCTCGTCAAAATAGTCTTGAGCGAGGACGTCTTCTGCTGAGGCATCTGAGCCATCGAGATCCTCTAGTGGAGAAATGATGCAGACTGGGCAGAGTAAAAAAATGAAGAAACTATTGCGTTAGAAGATCCAAATCGCATAAGCGACAGAGCTTCGACCGTATCAGATAATGTAATGCGGGTGGGATAAGAGGAAAACAGGTCGGTTTGAGAGAATGGCCAAGTGGAGCGGCATGGAATAATAACCTGCCGCCTCGAGTCGTAGCCCCTGAACACGCTCGATTTGCGCCCCCTACTCCACATGTGCAGAGTGGGGCCTGTACAGTGTCTGCTCAACCAACGTCTACATGCTGCGTATCCACCACAGCAAAATTATTGGAGGGATCTCGCAATGCAAGAACTTCTGTAGGGATTTGCTGTGATTACTTCAACAAGCAGGTTAAACATGAAATGGACGAGAAGGCACGCATATGAAAACATCGACTACCTAGATGAATGCTGTTTCAGCCAGAACATACTACCAATGTCTATAAATCCGTAATGAAGCAATTAAGGTAGGTCGTTCAATGGAAGGCGTGAACTTAGCGCGCGGCTATAGGCACTGGCTCCTGTCGCCCAACCAAATCCAGATTCCAGAACGCTCGGATCACATGATATTAACGGAGGTTTCAAGCCAAAATTAGACAATTTAGCTGATTCAACCATTCTACCTAAGTCACCAACTCAGGATTCATATGGGGTGATGGGCAATTCTACGTCATATTATTATCTAGCAATTACACTGCCACACAAGTATCTTTCCCGACTCTAGTTTATATTATGTGAAGGCCACACTTCACCTGCAAAACTTACCCAAGCACGTCTCGCTATCTGTCTATCAATAGCCCCAAATAGCAAAATTGTTTCACATCCCTTTACTTCAAATTGCGCGCGCGATCGCTAGCGCTTAGTGGTTATATTCCAAGGATCGCTATCCACCCGTGAGCTAAATATATTGCAGCGGATAGAACGGCGGACAGAACGAACGACTGCTTCAAGGTTGGCTTTGTAAGCGCCGGGTAATTACCTGATTAAATTCCAGCGCAGCTCCAATCGGGAGCCGCAAAACTAAAACCCACAACACGAGGTCAACTCGGGGGCCGGCTGAACCGATGTAGGTGGTCGTGCTTCAGTTTTCGCTGTTCGCCAATGCAACTCTACAATCGGCGGCCCGTACCCACAAGGTACTTGCCGATTTATTCCACTTTCAAAGACCTTTGGTCAACTATCCTTGCCATCAAGCTCCAAAGCGCGTTTTCGGCTGTGGCACTTGCAAGTTCTGTTCCGCTTCTCTTTCTTGATATGTTCGAAATCATCTGTGGCATGAGATTTCACGTATTTGCTGCGGAATATTTTATCGGCATCGGCAGGCAGGGGGTCCATTGCTCGGGGGGTAGCATTGGGGGAGACGCACACGACAGGGATAAAGCAACATAGATAAACAGAAATCAAAAAAGTAACTTAAAGGTCGCGCCGATGACTAAGAAACTATCTCACATGATCACAAATTTGGGTGCATTATACCCCCAATGTTGTTCGCGCCCCCCCTTAAATAGCAGGCTTTCTTTCCCCAATTAAGGGCACCTTCGACATGTTCTCATACATAGTCAATCGGTTTTTGTATCTACAACAATCGCTCCTACATTTCATATTACAGCCGTTCGGCTTTTTCTCCCGCATAATCTGCCCTTTCATAGGGAAGCCCACATGTGCAAAACAAAGCCCGAACGATCTCGAGTCCAACATCCCTTACAACACCCGAGAAGGCCCTTCAACATGTGAAACCTACACGGTGCGTTTACAACCTCAGTACGACCTGGATATCTTGGGCGTTGAAGCTTCTGGTCAGGTCTACAATGTTAGCGACAAAATTGTTCTGAAGACTTGTCGAATCTTTGCACTATCTAGCAGTGATGTCTCTTGAAGCGACCTTTGGCATTATGCTTTGGACACGCTATTTCATTTCAATTTATTGAAAGATAAACGAACGGTCTTGCAGCAGCTGCAAAATAATCCACATCCCCACATCATAGAAGCCATAGATACAGATCAGCCGGAGGGATTATATCTCCGCAAATATCGACAACTACCTGCAGACGTGAAATCAACACAATCTCGCCGGATCAGGTTATACCGCGATATTGCTGATGCTCTGCGCCACCTCCACAGTCTTGGTATTGTGCACGCGGATGTAAGGGTTGACAATGTGCTTTTTAATGATCGGTTTTCGGCAATTCTTTGTGATTTCAGCGCTGCCAGTCCTTGTGACCAACCCAACCCGGTCTTTCCAGATCTTCCACTCCCGGTCAATGGCCCCTCGCCGATTTTGTCCGAGGCATCCGACATGTTTGCACTAGCTTCGCTCATGTTTCACATGGAGCACGGATTCCCCCCTGAACTGTTACTTGAGAATAGGAGGCTAGCTTTGCCTGAATTGAAATCGGGCAACCAAGGCATTGATAAAGTCATCCAGACAGCTTGACTCAGAAATTACGGCCGCACGTCAGATATGGTACATCATCTAACTTGTATTGATTCCCAGATAAATGATTATACTGAAAGCACTGGGGTACTCTGTGATCTTGAAGATTTGAAGACTCAAGTCATGGAATGGAAAAAATACCGAAAATATAAATTTGGTAGGGAAGCCCCTTACCAGACTCTAAAAAAAGTCCACTTGTCCGCTAACTTTTCTCTAAGGATGCGTTCTTGAAGGGATTCTTTTAAAGAAGCAATTGAGAGTCCTGGCTGAACGATATTATATGGATCTAGATGCAGATCTACGGTTTTCTTATTACAGCTTGCCTTGAATTAAAGGAGTGTGATGTATAAATAAGACTTCAGGACGGGTGCTGGAGATATATTTTTCTAACTTCATTTCTATTGATGGTGTTATTATCTATATAACCCAGCTTGGCCAAGACGAGAGTCGCCAAAGTTCTGCCTATATATCATGTCAACGGCTAATTACCGTACCCATACTGGGGGATACTTACAGGTGCTCGTGTTAATGGCCGTTTGAAGCTCCCCGGCATTTCGAGCATTTATCCCGCCGGTTATGAGAACTTCCCATGGGCACTTCCGGCCAGGGCTCAGCATGATTCTCAGAGCATGGATGCGGTTCTCGTCTCACTTCTCGGTCTCCGCAAGCGAATATAGTTGTAGTAACCCAGATTTGACACATTTTAAGGTTTCTAAAAGAATCAGCTACGAGACTGGCTTGCTCGTAGGGAGGGATGCTCATAATTAATAAATAACTCTTGAAATTCTGTTATTTAAACTTTCTCTGGCTTAACACGGTTATGGTGTATATCAGCACACTCTTATACTCCTGGATATAATATATCTGGTTTATCAGTTTAATATAAAACTTTAAATATACCCGCTCTAAATCACTTATTATTTACTGCTTTTACTTGAAATTGTCCTCTCCAGAACTCTTTCTAAAATCTCTCTCTGTGAGGGAATGGACGGTAGTTATCTACTACAGCTGCCGCCATTTCTTCCACTGCTGCGGTGTTATTCTATATAATAGATGCTTCTCTGTCTGCGGGACCTGTGTGCGGGCAATAAATATTAATATCTACTGTTATGGCTGTATATATTTTACTATACTGTCTGTATCTATATATATCAGTAATAGACAGTGTAGTGTCTAGCCTTTCTTGAACTGTACTGCTTTAATCTAGATAACTTGTTCAGTATACTGTACTGTCCACTAGTTCTTGTATATTATATCTTCTATAGCTGTCTATATTCACCGCACGTCCTGCTCCATGAGGTCATCCGCGTCGGGTAATGGAGTGGCCATCATGGCGCGCAACGTCTTGAAATTACTGGGGGTGGTGAACTTTGTAAATTCTGGGTTCACCCGGTCACATGTAACCATAAGTTAACATTGTAGATCTCTCCAGCCTCGGTTGAACCTGTCTACATCTTTATTATCTTCCACGCCGCAGTCACCTGCTGGATGGCCTGGTCCACCTGCACTATATACACAGGAATGTACAGTTCTTTCTCATGACCCCCGCGGACATGAATATAATGGGATTCTTTGCAGGACGGGAATATCTACTGATATATTACAATTATATACAACTGCTGCAGCTCTATATCCTGCTGTATCTGTTCCTCCCGCGCCACTTGTTCACCCCGTGTATACCGGGACTATCTATAGACTGTCCGCCAATGATTCCGCATGCTGTACAAACTGCGCCCGATATATTAATATTAAGAATAATCACAGCGGTATAATAATTCATCCGGGTGGATGGATAATCCGGGCCATGGCTGATTAATCTAGTGGAGGATCTCAATATTCTCTGTCTACTGAATAATATTCTTCTATTGTTAAATAGTTTTCTAGATCTGGACTATTTCTGCATATTTCTTGCTGTGGACACTGTTTTTTAAATACTGTATAATTTTATTTAGCTATACACTATATTGATATGTTTTATAAATAATCACAGGCAATCCAGTTAGTTTCTGAAATATTAGATACTTTATAAGAAATCCTAAAATCTATACAATACAGGAATAAATAATGTGGAATAAAATTAAAAATTAATAGACTGGAATACAAGCAACAAATATCACTAGTTTTAATACTGGTATTTTTGACTCAACATAAGATGTAGTTGACTGGTTATCTTGAAATATAGATTATAAAATAATAGATACTACTACAGGTATTATACAGGATGGAATCTATAATCCTGGGTTTATCATGTCAACTGGTAAATAAATATTAGATTATATTAATTAATGTCTTGCTGGGTCAATCTCGGACGTGGAATAGAAATAAAATAGAAATAGAAATTAATATAGATTCTGCTGGATCTACTGGTGTAATTATCCACAGATGATTAATAATAATATTCAGCGGTCGGGGCTTATTCTAATAAACCTGCGATGGATGACTATGGACAACTTTAATCTAATATCACCACTGCTAATCATAAAATTTCTATCTCTAATTTGGCTTAATATAAACTACTCTATCTGGGACCGCACTGTTGAAATTTAAGCGGAATTGATTCTAATCTAGTCAAAAACCTGTATGTATAACGTTTGGGAAACTTGTACATGATGTGGGGAAAACCCTAATTGTCTCCGCCAATCCGCGCCCGGAATGGGCCCACTTTCTGAACACCTATCATCCGGTTCCAACCACTAGTGGACTAGGGTACGGAAAAAACCCTAATGGGAAGCTGACATCATCCGTGCAGTCTACGGGATTTGTAACGTATTTCCCAGTCGAGCGGGCCACCCGGGCGAGCGGGCCACCTCATTAAAAATTTACGCGTTTTATTGCCTCACTCAATTCAACCATCAACCATGCCTCCAAAAGCACGTCAAAATTCAAGAAATTTAGCTGAGAAGGAGGGAAGACTACTGCTTGCTATTTCTGCTTTAAAAAAGCAGGAGATTTGCAATATTCGCGAAGTGGCACGCGTCTATAATGTCTCTCGTACAACTCTCCAACGACGACTTAATGAAATCACTTCACGCGTAGAAACACGCGCCAATGACCATAAATTAATCCAGAATAAAGAGGATTCGCTTATACAATAGATTCTATCGCTAGATCGACATGGAGCACCTCCCCGGCCATCCTATATACAAGAAATGGCCAATATTCTTCTTGCTGGGCGCGGTACTACATCTATTCAGACTATTGGAAAGAACTGGGTCTCTAGCTTTATTAAACGACGTGATGAAATCAAAACCCGCTATTCTCGACGCTATAATTATCAACGTGCGAAATATGAAGACCCTAAAGTTATTAAAAAGTGGTTTAACCGCGTATAAATCACTATAATGCAACATGGGATCGCACAGGAAGATATCTATAATTTTGATGAAACTGGCTTTGCTATAGGCCTAGTAGCTACTGCTCAAGTAGTTACTAGAGCTGATTACTATAGGAAACCGCTCCTTGTACAGCCAGGTAATCAGGAATGGATTACTTCCATTAAATATATTAATTCAACTGGATAGGTACTTCCTCCATGCATTATCTTCAAAGAGAAAGTCTATATAGAGGGCTGGTATCAACATAACAAGCTCCCACCCGATAGCAGGATTGAAGTTAGTTCTAATGGATGGACTTCTAATGAGATAGGTCTTCGCTGGCTTAAAAATCTTTTTATTCCTGCAACTACTGGTCGTACAACTGGAAAATACCGCCTTCTAGTTCTTGATGACCATGGCAGCCATCTTACGCCTCAATTCGATCAAATCTGTAACAAAAATAATATTATTTCTATCTGCATGCCTGCACACTCCTCTAACAAGCTCCAGTCTTTAAATGTAGGCTGTTTTCGGTCTCTAAAAGGCGCGTACGGAAGCTTAGTGGAGCAGAAAGCGCGCTTAGGAATTAATTATATTAATAAAATTGATTTTCTAAAGATCTTCCCAGAAGCTCGCAAAAGCACTTTTACAGCAGAAAATATTCAGAATAGCTTCGCAGGCACTGGTCTAGTTCCATTTAATCCGGATAGGATACTTAGCAAGTTGGATGTCCGACTAAAGACCTCTACACCACCAGACAGTCAGTCAACCAATTCAGCGCCTAAAATACCCTATACTACTAGACAGCTAGAGAAGCAGGCATCTGCAGCAAGGAAACTGCTTAGGGAACGCGTTCAAAGTCCTTCATCTTCACTAGAAAAGCGATTAGACAAGATTATTAAAGGTCATGAATTGACACTTAATAAGCTTGTTCTTGCACGGGACGAAATACATAAATATCGCGCTGAAAATAAATGGAAAGGTCAAAAGCAAAAGTACTCTACTCAACAGCTAGCTATTATAGAGGGCTCAGCTATTCAGGAAGGCTTGGAGCAATTTCAGCGCGAGAATGAGGTCAATAAAGCTCAAGATGCACTTCCTATAGATCCTGCACTTTCTGCAGTTGGGCCGCGCGTACGAGCCCCCCCGCAGTGTTCTAATTGCCATATTCGGGGACATACTAGGGTTAGTTGTCCTAATCCACTTAGTAATTAATTTTTATATAGAAATGCAATCGTTTTGTTGATATATACCCTAGAATCTCAACTAGAGGTGGGATCGGAGCGGAGGTGGCCCGCTCGCCCGGGTGGCCCGCTCGACTGGGAAATACGTTATGGGAAAACGGGTATTATATAAGCTGCATACAACGTACGTAGACTGTATGGGAAACTGCACCAGCCTACGTCTGCGGTGTCCCGTATTCTACCCGCAATGGCCCGTAGAGTGTAGGGACCACCTATATATAGAAAGCGATAGCATGTCGGAGGAAGGTGACGACACCTTCGATGTCACACCCGCCCTTTGCACTCGAGACAGGCAGCAACCGGGTTACGATGCCGTATATTTTAAAACGCCACCCGCACCATCCGGTCGCTCAGCCGACGAGCCTGGAGATGGTGATAACGACGATGATAATAGTACATCTCCGCGTTATGCCCAGCGACAAAGGCCCACCCACTGCGAACCGAATCTGCGCTGTATCTATCTTCTCATCCTCAAGACATTACCTCCGTTCTGATCGCCAGCCTGGAAGCTCGCCATATGGGAGGACAAAAGGTACTCGAATCCATCGTCCTTGATCCTGCCAAACCAATCAAGGAGCTCCATCTCCTCCAAGTTATCTCTTCTCTTCCTCTCTCCAACAAACGCCTCCATGTCGCATTCCCTTAGACGAACATGGCTCTCATGGTGTAAGAATCGCGCTCTCGGCGAGTTGCCAACAAGCGACTCGCAGAGTGCCTCAGTTGCCTCATCCATCTTCAGCAAGTCAATGTGACCTCTCCAGCCCGCGATGTCTGGCTTAATCTTGTGCATCTCACTGTGCTGAGCCAGCCACTGCATCACTGGCGTCACCGCATCACGCGGAGGCTCCGGGCCGCCTGCAACGAAGCGGTGGATGGACACGGGGATGTTAAAATCGGCATTTGCCTGCTCGAGAATGCGCTCGCCCGCCCATTTGCTGGCGACATACCCGTTGCTTCCGTCAGTGGCCGGTTGGTTCTGAGCAACCGAGGCTCCGATCGGGGCGTAAGCGGTCGTGGGCAAGACGCCAGAGGATGAAATGAAGTGGATGGGAACACGGCGGCCTGCTGCCAACTTGACGAGTTCTCTGATTGGTTGCACGTTCGTCTGGCGGAGGGCGTGGTAATTGTCCCAGAATGAGCGGACGGCGCCGAGATGGATGATTACATCAGCTGTAAATGAGAGGTCCTCAAACTCAGGCTTGCTGAGACCCAGCATTGGGTCGGACAGATCGCCATGGTGGACTGAGACCTTGGGCGAAGACACCACGGGCTTGTCACGGACAGCCACACAGTGAATTTCGGTGATGTTAGGGTCATTTTCAAGCCGCTCAAGGAGGTGACGGCCGAGGAACCCTGTGGCACCGGTGAGCACGACGACCTTGGGTTGATTCCGGGGTGCGGTATAGGGTTCAACGGGAGTTGGTATTGCCACAAACGGCACAGCCGTCTCTCGTTCCCAATCAATGGTTTCGACACCGACGCTCTCTTCGACCTTGCAGGCCATCTCGCCAAGGGTGCTGCTATTCATGAGCTCGAAGACAGACAAGACGACACTGAGCTCTTCGCGGATGCGAGTTTGTAGGCGGACGATTAGTAGGGAGTTACCACCAACCGAGAAGAATGTGGTAGCAGGCGTGATGGAGATGTTAGTTACGTGCGTAGACAGCACATCTTGCCACAAGCGGAATAGCTGAGTCTCAGTATCGGTAAGTTCGCCGCTGAGGGTCGGAGTTGCAATATGTTCTGGGAGTGGAAGCGCTTTGACGGCCTTCCTGTCAACTTTGGAATGGTTGTTCAATGGCAAGTGTTCAATAGGAATAGCCATAGCGGGAACCATATATCGTGGAACCGGTAAGTCCTGAAGAACATTCTGGAGAAAAGCGTCCTTATCGGCAATGTCGCGTTTGGTGTCGAAGACGACGTGGGCAACCAAGAAGTCAGAGTCCTCGCCGTGAACAGTGACGATGGCTTCCAGGATGGCACCGTTGCCCGCGCGCACGATGTTGCTTTCGATGTCTCCAAGCTCAATTCGGAGACCACGGATCTTTACCTGAAGGTCGGAGGAGATGCGGTGTCGGAAGACGAGTAATCCATCCTCGCGAAAATGTCCGTAGTCACCAGTGCGGTACATTTTGGACCATCCGTTTGCCACATAGGCCGCAGATGCGAAGGGGTTGGGGATGAATTGAGTGGAAGTCAAGGCAGCGTTGTTGGCATAGCCGGCAGCAACGCCCGCTCCACCAATGACGATCTCACCTGCTATGCCAATTGGCAAGGGCTTGAGATCTCTGTCGACGACATAAGCTGAACAGTTCGGGTACTGGGAGCCAACCGGAATATCACCATGCTCTCCTTGACGGTAGTCGATCTCATGGAAGCTTGATCCACAAGAAATTTCTGCTGGGCCATAGCTGTTGATTAGACGTACATCAGACAAATTCAAGGCCGCAAACTGCTTTGCGACGGTGTTTGTGAGTCTTTCACCACCAGCAATTGCGTACTTCCAGTCGGAACATTGTCGGAGTGTGCTCATCCCGTACTGAAGCCATATGAGATATTCGGACGGTGTTGCCTGTGAGTAAGTGATATGCTCATCTCGCATCACCTTGGTGATCTCTAGTGGATCGCCCCTCTGGTTCAGGGGGCACATGAAGACAGATCCGCCAATTGCAAGACCGGTGAAAATCTGCTCCAGTAAAATATCAAAGCTCAGCGTGCTCTGCTGCAGCGTGGTTTGTGGGGTTTCCATGCTGTATATTCTGATGGAACCCTCAATATAGTTTCGTAGACCCTCATGCTTGACTGTGATACCTTTGGGAGTTCTAGTCGAACCGCTGGTGTAGATGATGACAGCGGCTTGCGCGCGCCGAGATAAATCTGGAAGAGTTGCAGATGTATAGGCGGGAACATTGCTGACATTGAGTGTAAGTGCATTGCCCGTATACAAGCTGTTTGCGTTAGGGCTGGTGGTGGCATCAGTCAAAATCACACTTGGCTGGCAAGTTTCTACGATCGCTGCTAGGCGAGTTAGTGGGTTCGCGATGTCCATGGGAACATAGATGCAGCCAATTCGCCAGATAGCCAGAAGCGAGACAATCCAATCGACCTTTGGCTGTTGGAAGACGACAACCTTGGATTCTGGATCCACGCCGGCTTTTTGCAAGGTGGCTGCAATGGCTTGACTTCGGTTTATAAATGCTCAGTAGGAGATTGAAGTACCATTACCGTCTCTCAAAGCTACTGCGTCTTTGTTTTGTCTTGCGACTTGTTCAACACGACTCGAAAGAGTGGCAGGCCATTGGGACAGCAAGTCAGGTTCTTTGTCCATATCGAGTGCTCGCTGGATTTGTGCTTGACTGTATAGCGAAGGCTCGCCTGTCCTTATGGTTGGTGCATCAACGAAGGCGTCCAGCAGGTGGATATACGACTCGAGCAGTAGGGTTGTGGCATGGTGATCATAGATCGTCGCCTGTGTTTCAAATATGATACCTGGACCTTGATCGTCTTCAGCGACGGTGAGGTTGATATCGTAATTTGTCTCTCCGGCGTTGTTCTGCTGCATATTCATCTGGCAGTTGCCAAACCTTGAAAACTGCTTGACGCCAATTTTGTAGTCAAAGAAAGCTTGAAAGAACGGAGTATAAGTTGATGAACGCTCGACGTGATGGAACTCCTGGAGCATCATGTCGAAGGGCAGCTTGGAGCTGGCCAGCGCAGTGTATGCTTGATTCCTGGTTTCTGTGACTGAAGCAGCAAAAGTATTTGCCTCGTCAGGCTGAAATCGCAGAGGGAGAAGATTAAGAAAGAGGCCAATTGTTCTAGTGATGCCGTCGTCGGTTCTGTTGGCATCAGCGATACCGATCGTGCGGTCAGCAACATCAGCCAATCGGGCAAGGAGAATGCGGAAGACGGTGAGATAGACGTGGAAGTTTGTCGAACGACTCATTCTAGCAACAGTCTTAACCTTCTGCCCAACGACTGGGTTGACTTGCCTCGAGACTTCGTTGCTCTTGAAAGCAGAAATGGGTACACGAGAACTGCTTATGGTCATTGGAAGAAGTGGAAGCACAGCTGGTGAGTTATGAAAGACACCCTTCCAGTATTTAAGCTCAGAATCTATTTCACCGGCTTGGAGCGCCTTGCAATGGTTCACTGAGAAGGTGGGAAATTGTATTAGTGAAGGACCTAATGGTGTGCTATTGTATGCTTTTTCTAGATTAGACAGCAGCAGCTGCAAGCTGATACTGTCTATGATGATATGGTGGTAAGCGACAAGCAGGTAGTGCGTCGTGGTATTGAGCGTAAGAAGGGTCATGCGGAGGAGATGAGGTTTACCCAAATCGAAGTCGTGTCTCTTATGGGTCTCGTATTCTTGAGCTGCTTCATCGACATGGTTGATCGTTTGGTGCTCTAGCTTGACGTGATTTGTATCGGAGACGCTTTGGGCTGCTATGTCAGGCTGCGAAGAGTCATTGACGAAAAAGGTCCTGAGAGACTCGTGTCTCATGGCGACGAGCTCAAGCGCTTGTGCAAGCTTATCGACTTTAAGGTTTCCATTCAATTGGTACTGGAAGGCGACGTTAGAAGCCGTACGATCCTCAAGGAAGAGATCGAGAAGCCAGAAGCGTGACTGTGATAGAGACATCGGCTCTGTCCTCAAGACTTTGAATTTATTAAGCCCCTTACTTTCTGCAATTTCTCCCAGGTCTGAGAATGACGACTTTCCGCTGACACTCGATGGCGGCGTCGCAATTGATTCCACCCTCGAGTGCGTGTCCGTGGTGGTGGCGGTGTCAGCAGAAAGGGCGTGCCGGAGGGTAGGGCGCGCCAAAGAAGCGTTCCTCTCCGTTTTGCTTGCGCTGGTAGCAACGAACGAGACTTCTTGGTGCATGAGCGGGCACTTTGCAGGCTTTTTCTTCTCGGCCTTTGTAATTAATGGAGTTGCTGTATCACCGAGCATGGGAATGAGCTCTGCAGGTAACTTCTTAGAGGCTTGCTCCGCAAGGTCAGAGACAGATCCACTATCAAGAATTTTTAGAACAGGCATATCCGTTTGCAGCTCTTTCAAGAACCAGGAACGAACTTCGACAGCTACAAGAGAGTCGATGCCGATCTCCACAAGCGGGACATTCATATCCATTTCCTCGCCTGTCAGCTGCAGGACGATCTGCAACTTGGTCGTGAAGCAGGTCTTGATGATCGAGATAACTTGTTCCGCAGTTGTGGCTTCAATAAGTTGTTCGCGAACTGGTTGGACTGTTTGTTTGATATCCGCAACGGTGTTCGTCTCCTGCGTGTCAATGAGATAGTGAGACAAGCGTGGATACAGGATCCAAGGAGGAAGGTGCTTGCGATCTGCAGGAACTCGCTCAATACCGGTACTTATGACTGGCTCGAGGTTCATCTCCGGAATACCAGCGAATATTGTCTCGGCAAACATCTGGTGCAGGTCTGTTTCCGAAAGCGGCATGTATGAGTACTTTTCAAATGTTTCTTGGACGACTTGAGAAGCACGCTCAATGTAGCCAATATCAGTGACTCTGCCAATGTCGAAGGCACTCCCAGCTAAGCCGCGAGCTCGCCTTTGTTGGATCAGGCTAGTCATGTAGGAACAAGCAGCTGCATAGTTGCTTTGACCAAAAACGCCACCGACAGAGGAGGTCGAAGAGAAGCATACGAAAAAGTCGAGTGGGGTGTCGTAGAAGATCTCATCAAGCCAATTAGTACCATTGATCTTTGGTCTCAAGACGTCGGTTATTTGCTGGTATGACATCTGCGAGAACAAAGTGTCATTTAAAACCATCGCAGCATTGGCGACGCTCATGATCGGCGGGTAGGATGCCTGAATGTCGTTGACGACCTGAATAATATTGGCTTTTATTGTTACGTCTATAGCGTAGATTGTGATTTTTGCACTGTAAACCCTGAAAGAATCAAGCCACTTTTGGTCCACACTAGGATGGCGGCTGGTCAACAGGATGTTTCGCGCACTGTTCCGAACTATCCATTCACACAGCGACTGACCAATTTGACTAGTCAGGCCGACCATGAGATAGGACTTGTTAGCCGAGAATAGGGGTGCCGTATCAATGGTGTCGACAATGACAGGAGCGGTGTCTTCGGCAGTCCAATCAACAAGGGTGGTAGGATGCAAAGTTGTCTTAATATCGGTAACCTGGCTCAGGGAAAGCTCTGTTGCTTTATGGCCAGCCACGTGTTGTCCCGCGGCTGTAGCAGCATTCTTTAGAAGGGAGATGAGCTTCTCCTGGTCTTGGAAGAGACCTGAGCTTGTCGCCCGCCAAAGATCTTTTGAGCCAGTGTACTGAACGCCTGGCAGGGCTTGCTGGATAAGAGCAGATACTTCCTTGGACTCATCGTCAGTTGCTAGGTCCAAAACGTTGGTGACTCCAGTGGGCAAGAGGCGCTTGATTTTATGACCGTGCATCCAGGGGCTAAGTCTGAGCCAAGAAGGGTCGTCGTCCGCCCTAGAGGTACTGAAAATGACTTCAAAGTTTCTGGCAGATGCTTGCCTCCTGAGAGCTTGCGCAAGGGAAGATCCGAGGGAACCAGTACCGGGCTCGTGAACAAGGACTTTAGTCTCTACAACAACTATGGAGAGCATGCGGGCCGCCAGAAGTTCCGCCGCAATGACAGACAGAAGATCGGCTGGGTCTTCCCGTGTGTCTGTAGGAATGGTGACCACTGGGTAGGATTTATTCGAGTTCGAGGAAGAAAGGGCGATGACGGCGTTGGATGTCGAAATTTCAAGTCTAACACTGATGAACAAATAAAGTCCGGCAGTGATACCCAGTGCCGACAGAGTCGAAACGCACGTCTTCATGGCGGATTTGCCTTTTTTATCTTTGCTGAAGAATGGAACGTTCTTCAAGACCGGCAAACCGGAGCCTGTTTCACTAATAGAGATCACGTCCGACTTCAGGCTGGCGTGTTTAGCGACTGGGCGTCTTTGAGAGTTAATGCGATCATTCCTCGTCGGGTCAGGAAGCATGCGCGGTGTGTAGAGGCTTCCATGCTGGAACATGAGCTCGGTCTTCTTAGTGTACAACAACTGTTGATTATGGGGATCAGAAGCTTCCCACTGGCTCACGGTATGCAGACGCAGGGCCACCTCCATGATTAATGTAGCCATCCAGACCAGAAGGAATATCAAGATGTTGTACCGAGAGGTCAGGTATCTTATGGATAATACGCCTTAGGAAGCCAACCATGGTCTGCTGATAAGGACGGTCACGAGAATCGCGACTAACCCAGAGCAATGTCTGAGAATGCTTCAGCATGATCTTGAGAGCATCCATCTTCTCAGGTGTCAGACTCTTGAACATTGGGTCTTCGAGATCTGAGAGACAGATCACAGTTTGTTCGGGAACAGCAGAGCTTTGAGCGCTGATTAGGTCTGCGAAGGACTCAACTGATTGACAGCTCAGTCCGGCAATGTCGGCGATGTCCTCGGCGATCTTAGACACTTCCAGTGATTTGCCACCGATGGTCGTGAGATGGGAGATTTGTGCGGCGTTGGATGAACGGTAGAGAGGCTTCCTCAGATAACTGACACGATTGTCCACGGCCTGTGATGAGATGACCGAGAACGGCCAGGTCAGTTCATCACGATTGGGGGTGGTTGAATCAACTCCGCAGAAGCCGGATTGGCGAAGGACAGTATTCCAATCCTCAAGAGGCATGGTAGGAGCATAAGGACGTCCATCTTCGCAGCCAGCCCATCAACCTGAAATACCGCCGAACATTGAAGTGAACGCAGCAAGCTTGTTGTTGGTGATTTCGAGCAACATCAAGTATCCGCCAGGCTTGAGAAGACGGTGAACGTTTTTGAGTGTTTTCTCCATCGATTCGGTAGCGTGAAGGATGTTGGAAGCAATGATGAGATTATATGTGTCTTCCTGGAAGTCCTGAGACTCAGGTGTTCTCTCGGTATCAAAGCTCTTGAAGATCAGTTTATCCTTCCAGTTGCTAAACGCCTCAGCGGCTTTCTCAAAGTAGCCACTGGAGATGTCTGTGTAAGTGTAGGAGGAAAAGGTGTTACCGATGGTCTCGAGAATGAATTTGGTCGCGCCTCCTGTGCCAGCACCTACCTCAAAGATCTTGGCCCTTGGATAGACGTGCGTGAACTGGGAGACTATTCTGCTCAAGGACTTGTTGTAAACCTGAAAGCCAAGGCCATATTTGTAAAACTCGTCCAGCAAGCCGTTCTTCATTATATGTTTAATCATCGTTGACTGACGTCGAACGGCAGATGGAAGAGTCTCGCCCACGGTTCTCACCAGGCGGCAATCCACGGAGTCAGCATGCGCTTCGAAGAGAGCATCAATCTGTGTTTGGGTGTTATTCCGCCACTTTGACTGGATATAGAGATGCTTTCCAGCATCAACAAGAGACAAGGTCCAATTAATCGAATCCCGCAGGCGTTGAAAATGCCACTCAGACTTTGTCCAGTCTGCCTCGGTAAGTTTGTAGATCCACTTTCTGTAGTAGAAGAAGGCAAATCTTTCATGAACAATACCAAGCTCCATGTCATTCGTTGATGGTTTCAGTTCGCCAGGAGCCAGTTCCCCATCTGGAGCTGCGACGCCGAGCTTGTTGTATAAGAAAACAGTGCGATCGTCGGAAACCGTGGCCATCGAGACGGGCACAACAGCAGCGCCTTGGACCTGGATTATAGCGTGTTGCTCGTTGACGCTGAGTATGTCTAGATTGCCACGAATCGAGTCGACAGTGTTCGCCTCAGCGGCAAGGAGTTGAACTCGCACCGGAAGCTGGACTGAGTGCAAAGGTAGCGTAGCACAGAGTTCTGGATTCACACGGATACACTCGAAGAATGTTGGGACGTGCAAAGACCACAAGCGTCCATCACCAGGCGCCGAGTATGCCAAGATAGCACTCTGGAAAGCCACGTCAAGCAGCGCGGGGTGAACCATTAACCTTTTAGATTCATCACCGTAGTCGAAGCTAGATATTAGAGGAGTAGCCTGATTGAGCTTGCGCTTCAAGTTTGCCATAGTGCGGAAAGAGTCAGAGTATTCATACCCAATGGTTGAGAGGGAAGTATAGAATCTCTCCGAGTCGGTCTCGGTCATATTCGAGTCATCCAGCTGGATTGGTGGCAGGACCGACATCGAAGGCTCACCGAAGATCACGTTTATTGTACCGCTGGCGTTGACTTCAAGGTCTCGCGCCGACTTGATAGCAGCGGAGTAAACGGAGAATTTCGCTGCCCGAGTTTTCAGATTCGATTTGCTTGGAGTAATATCCGTTAGAGTTACCAGAGTCTCAGCAGCAGGATCGGATTCGCCTCCAAAGGTGATGGCTTTTCCGATGACCAGATCTCGCAATTCGATCAATTTGATAGGCCTGTTTCCAATGATATACTTGGCTGCCTCAAAGGCCATGCTGGCGTAGCCAGCTGCTGGAAATACCGGCTCACCCTGCAGCTTGTGGCCCGTCAGCCAAGGTACCTCTGAGATCTTAAGTACATTCGACCAGCGACGCTCGAGCTCAGTATTGTCAACATGTGGTACACCGAGCAGCTCGTGGAATGGGTCCGATCGACTTCTCATCCTACGTGCGATGCGAGACTCCTGCCAGTGGGTCTTTTGGTCCCAGTGGTAGAAAGGCAGGCCAGTGGCGAGCTTGACCTGCGGAGTGTCAAGGAAAAGTCGCTCGAAGGCAGCGAAGTTAACAGCCTCAGGGCCGAATTGGGTCCACATATAGTCCAGACCGTCAGCGAATGCTTCAACGTTGTTGAGACCTCTGTACATAACACCGGTGTAGGGAAGGTTGAGGTCAGTTTCGGCAATGTTCTGCTGTGTTGGGCCCTTGAGAGCAGCGTGAGGCCCAATCTCAATGACAAGAGTCGGCTTCTCAGCTCGAGCTGCTGCCGTCACAGCTTCATAGAAGAAGACTCTGTGTACCATGTTGTCACGCCAGTATAAATCTTAAAGTAGGGTAGTCGGCTCCATGACCTCACCACCTGTCACACTGGAGTACCAGGTCACAGAGGTATCGCGGTTTCGGTTAACTTCAACTTTGCACGCACGCAAAGCCTTGACGTAGACATCGCCGCAAGCCAGCATATGGTGTGAGTGGTAAGCGGTGTCGACCTTAAGTAGACGTGTGAACTTCTTTTTCTCTTTGAAGACAGTATTGACCTCAACGATAACATCTGCATCGCCCGACAAGGTAACGCTTGCTGGGGAGTTGTGTGCAGCGACCACGACACGTCCAATAAAGGCGTCAAGCTCAATCACTTCGGTGGCATCTTCGAGAGATGTTCCAACAGCAAGCATAGCGCCTTTGTGTCCGCTCGATTCGCCTGTAACTTCGCGTAAAAGCCACGGTAGTAGGTAATTCGAATAGCATCCCGGGCATTGATGAAGTTTGCAGCATATGCCGCACCAATCTCACCAGAGGAGTGGCCCACCACAGAACTTGGCATAATCCCGGCGCTGCGCAAGAGGTCGACGAGTACAACTTGGACTGCTGTACACAGCGGCTGTGAGAAAGCGGCTTCGGTGATACAAGACGACTTGGCATCAAGGAGTAATTGATCAGTAATTTTCCAGGTTGGTCGGTCTGTAGCTGGCAAGGTTGCAAGGGCACCATCAAGCTTCTGCAATCGGCGGCGAACAAATTCGGAGGAACGTATTAGTTCAGCACCCATGGCTGGCTATTGCGCGCCCTGACCAGTGAAAACACCAAGGACCTTTGGAGGGGTTGAACTCGATCGGACGCCAATGTTCGCGTCCGACTTATCCTCGTACTCTTTGAGTCTGAGCTCGATCTTCCGGATCAAGCTTTCGACGTCAGGAGCCGAGAATGCGATTTTATGCGAGAAAGTAGAACGACGCTGCTGGAGCGTCCAGGCAAGATCCCGCATGTTGACTGGGTTGGTTTTTAGATAGTCCAAGTGTGCCTGCAGACTGGAAACGAGCGAGGTGTTTGACGCTGCGGAGAAGACAAAAGGAGTAGCCGGTACAACCAGGGTGCTGCTAGCGTTGTCAACCTGTGCTTGGTAGCTCTCCAAGATGGCGTGAAAATTGGCGCCGCCGAAACCAAAACTATTCACACTTGCCCTTCGCACAGCATCTTTAGGCAGGACAGGCCATGGCATTGCATGAGTTGGAACCTGCAGGCCCTGGATGAAAGGTTCAATGCTCGGGTTAAGTCGATTGAACAGCAGATTAGGGGGAATGACGCCAGCTTGAAGGGATAGCGACGCTTTAAGTAGACTGGCTATTCCAGCAGCACCCTCCGTGTGACCAATGACGGTCTTGATCAACTCAATATACAAAGGATCACTGTCAAGTCCTCCAAAGGTGGAGTGGATTGCGGCTGCTTTCTTAGTGTCTTTTACCTTGGTACCGGTACCATGTGCCTCAAAAAACTGGGGTCTGTCGGCGGGATTTGCAAGGTCAAGACCAGCTCGAGCATAGGTGCGGCGGATAAGTGCAGCTTGCGCCTCCGAGCTTGGTACAGTGATTCCCTGTGTGCGGTCATCTTGGTTGATGCCAGTCTCACGGATGATATATTCAATGTGGTCGCCATCAGCAAGAGCATTGGTCAGCTTCTTAAGAACAACGGTCGCGATACCGTCGCCGCGAGCATAGCCGTCAGCATCATCATCCCACATGCGGGATCTGCCTGTGGGCGACAGCATGTGCATGTTACTCTCGGCCACATACATTTCTAGAATCCGTTAGCTTGATCGCTCGGTGTGCAGAATTAGCTTACCAGGGTCTAGAAGCAGAGTACTGCCATGCCACATGCAATAGCAACTCTCGAGTCGTTAGACCGTAGTGCTTGAACAGCATTATGCACAGCGATCATACTCGAAGAGCATGCTGTGTCGATAGTCATAGACGGTCCACGCCAATCGAAAAAGTAAGAGATTCGGTTTGAAAGAATTGCGCGCGATGTGCCAGTTGCAAAGTATGTTGGTAGACTGTTGGCATCTCTAAGAAGACTGGTTTCATGGTCCCCTCCCATAACACCAACATAGACGGCAGTGTCAGAGCCACGTAAAGACTGGATGGTGTGGCCGCCAGCTTCAAGGGCCTCGTAGACAGTTTCCAGCAAGAGGCGCTGCTGAGGATCAATAAACTCAGCCTCACCTGCACTAATGCCAAAGAAGTTGGCATCAAACTTAGTAAGATTCTCCTCCAGGGTGTAGGACTGTAGAACATTGGACGTGCCATGGTGATCCCCGTCTCTGTGGTACCAGCCTCGCACATCAAAACGTTCTTTAGGTATCTCCGTCAAGATATCACGTGGACTTTCCAGCAGCTGCCAGAGAGCAGCAGGAGAATTGGCAGCACCGGGGAAACGGCAACCGCTGCCGACAATAGCGATGGGCTCAGATCGTTGATAATCCATATTGTACAAAGATAAATAATATAATATGTGAAATACAGGGAATAACAAGTTCGATGATGTTGGAACCGAATGCGAGGACCCAAGTAGCTACCACGTCCTTAAGTGTATACAAATTTTATGGAGCGAGCGATATCATGGAGCAAGATACTGTTTTTTTAGAAAAGCGATTCCTTCATTTTCATTGGCTGTTAAACATCCGAAGCGGCAAGCCTTGACAGCCTCAAGTTGCGCCATCCCTATGATGGATCCTTTTCCCAACAGGTGAAGGATCTCGATCGGTTAGAATACATGGCTTAGGTGTTAATAAGTCGAAGGATCTGGCATGACTTGCTAGATCCTTCGACCAACAGAATAAAATGACTGAAACAAAGAAAAAAGAAACAAGCAAACATGAAAAAACTTGGTCTAATCAAGTTAAAAGGAATTAAAAACCAACAAACATGTCTTGTTGGGTGCCAACGAGAGCAAACGTGATTCCCGAACGATTGGCTTGCTTTGACCTCGGTTCCTGTGACAGGGGTTGGGAAGAGCGATTGACCCTCGAGTAGAAGATGCAGCACGGTCCTACGGAGCGTGACATGGTTACGTTGCAGCACAAGTTTGAGCTTGAGCACAAGTAGACCTCAAAAAGATCCGTTCTGATCTGTAGCCGGATCCGCCCCGATCAGTTAAAAGTGGCAATTGTATACCTAATACAATGTGCTGTAAATAACAATGGTTAAAGATACATTCATAAAATACAATACAAACTATAAAACAAGGCGGAAAAAATACAAAACTACTTTAGTAGATCCTCGGAAAGGTCTGTGCGGTCTTGCGTGGGCCGAAACTGTTCATGCGGTCATGAGAGTCAATGCGAGCTAATTGGAAATCAGTGCGACGGCCCGACAGAGTGGAAGCCAATTAGCTCTATGGGAGATCTTACTTCTTTCCCCACCTATGCGGCCAGGGTCATGCCAAGGCAGTGAGGGACAAACACCAAACAGATCATTAATCCTTCGCCCAGAAAACAAGGCTTATCATGCCAGTGTTCGGAAATACCCGTGTCCTTCGTTTCCTTGTGCTCACCACTAATAGAAAGAGATTAATCCTTAAAACGGCTTCATTTATGGCGAAATTTCGCAAACAATAAATAGGAAAAGTAAAGACATTTCTGAGCAACTTCCGGTCTGCTATTTTCTTTGGATCGTTTCATAGCACGGAGCAACACAAGCGTGGTAGCTAGAGTTGGCCGCTGGACCCCGGTCACTCGGAAAAGAGTTGTGCTCCAATGTTACATTCTATCCCTGTATGAGTGATGTATAATGACTGTGCCGCAATCAATAGAACAATATTTGGCTGGTCTGAGTGTGGACCTGAATTAAAGCAGGGGGCCTGAATTAAAGCAGGAGGCAAAAAGCAGTAGCCCTTTGTCCTGGGTTGTTTCGCCGACTAAAAGCCTCCAACATGGAACAATTACTGGCCAACAATGATGCTCTTGCTCGGAGGGGTACCTCTTGTCAACCCCTGATCAAATGCACCCCTAACGCAAAAGCGCCTGGAGCAAGTACATTTCAATGTTCAGACTTAAATGCACACCATCTATGGAACAAATAGCCAAGAAAAGAGAGAACTTATTGTTTTCCCAGAGACTGGAAATTAAGTCACTGGCACCAATGAGTATCTTTCCCTTCCGAAGCATGCTCATTAGAGCAATCGCAGTCCCCGGTAAGCATGAGTGATCTACCTGGGCAGTGGCATAGTTACGGTCTAAAATCTGACAATATACGAGGTATACAGGGTATTTATGGCTTGTTAATTTGTACCCCGCACCGCACTTGACCGTAGCCTTATATGTTGGATTGGTTTGACCGCGGCATGGTATGGAGTCGAGAGGTTGATCCGCAGTGGCCAGACCAATGATCAACACGGGGGAGCTGGCCGTCATAGGCCTGTGGAGACAGGAAGGAGAAATCTCTTTTTCGTTCACAATCTACACCCACACAAGCCGCAAGAAAAAAGGAGAAAAACTGGTCCATGTTGGGGTCCAAATTGGTCGGAAGGGAGCCATACATTTCCTGGGTCGAGTTAGGCATCCCGGTTCCTGAGACAGGGGTTGGGAAGAGCGATTGGCCCTCGAGTAGAAGATGCAGCACGGCCCTACGGAGCGTGACATGGTTACGTTGCAGCACAAGTTTGAGCTTGAGCACAAGTAGACCTCAAAAAGATCCGTTCTGATCTGTAGCCGGATCCGCCCCGATCAGCCTTGGGGGCGGAATCCGGATCCAATGCTTCGATCCGCGGGCCGGTTCTATAAATCGTGGGCTTGGCTCGGGGGCCAATTTCAAATGTTTGCTATTGGGCCACGTGCTGCTAAGCCTAATTAGAAAGTCTCCACACCACCCAAACCCACTGAATAGATTAGAGATTGCATACAATGAATATACCTATAGACCCGTAGACAGTACGGTCAGTACCTTCTCTATATCTACCTAAGTCTTAATATTATAAAAGATACTAAAGAAAATTTTTATATTTTATACCAAATACTTAAGAATATTAATAATTTATTATTCCTTTCTAATTTTCAAGTTTCTTTCTTCTTACTTCATTGCTTTATAACAGTATTTACATAGTCACATGGATCAAAAATACAAATATACTTTTTAGGCTTAGCACGGTCCAATAGTCAAATTGGGTGGCCCCCGAGCCAAGCCCTTAATTTAAAACTCTCCAATTCCATTAGTCTAGGGCTTTGAATACTCCAATTCACCATCATCCCGCTTTGAACGCTTTGGAACTCGCCCTGAAGTACGCCTCTGAGTGCCAGTTTCATCTTGCAGATTTGAATTATCAGGGAGCGGGATTTCATCCTCAAGGTCCTCTCTATCCTCGTCCCCGAGTTCAATCAGAGGTGCATCCCTGATATCTCTGAGAGGTCTCTTACCAAGCGCAGCCCTGCTCGGGCCCTGCGATAGTTGAGCCTTAGCTGAGTAATCTCCCTCAGTATCACTGATTAGATCAAAACCCCCAGAGCCAGTAGCAGGAACAGAAAGAATATCCCGTGCAAGGCTCGCAAATCATGCCATATCGTTCGACTTATTAACACCCATATTTAGACCAGCATCTGCGCCACCGCTTAGTAGCGGTGTTAATAGGTCGAAGGATCTAGCAAGTCATGCCAGATCGTTCGACTTGTTAACACCTATATTTAGACCAACATCCCTGTCACCAACACCCTTTGAACGATGCACCCCCTCGTGGAGCCGAACCGCGATCCTGCGTTGCTACCGGTAGAGGCATTGGGCCTTGGCTGATTATGTATACGATAGTAGATAAATTACCATTCACATACCGACTATCCTGTCACATGGCTCCGCTCATGACACCTGCTTTTGAACCAAGCAAATGGAAAGCAGTTCGACCAGACCAACCCCGGCAAAACGAGCCTCATGCGATCGCTGTCATCTTCAGAAAATCAGATGCCCTCGACCGGATTCGGACGATTTGAGCAGCTGTGCCCGATGCCGATATCTGGGGATACAATGTGTCTATAGCGCGCCATTACCAAGGGGACGGCCAAGCGGAAGCAGGAAGTCGACCAGCAAGAGCTATAGAACGCCGAAGGAGGTACCTCTTCTGCCCCGGCCCTCGCAAACTACCCCGGAACCAATAGACAACCAGGAAACGATATCTGACGAGCTCCGATCAGTACTGGTGTCTCAAGATTGTGGCTATCCGGCAGGGACCTGGTTTGAGTCGGATCCATGGTCCTTGTTAGGGACTGCAGCTGACAGGGGATCATTCGCTGATCTTACTATGGAAACAACATCAACATACACCTCAAGCGCCTCATCTGCTGAGCTATCCCACGATGACATTTTCACAGATTCGATGCAGCAGCTGGCAGCGCTAAGTTGCAGCCTCTATACGCTTCACACCACGTGTCGCAACGAGATCGCCAGCCTGGAGCTCCAAGCCCAGCTCGTCTCTCATACGAACGCCTTCAATTCCTTGGCGACTTTACTGAGAGCCCTACCGAGCCTTGACGAATACAAGATATACACGGAAGCCTGTCTCGCATCAAAGAGCTTGCTCCTGGTCATGTATCGGCTTCGGCTCTTCGACTCCCCGAATAATGAGGTTTTACCGGCTGCCCTGCAGCATCTTCTCTCTGCGTGTTATGTCCAACTCCTCCACGTGCATACGATTCTGGTCAGGCTTATGTCATATGAGACGTCGAACTCACCGGATTTTCATCAAGGCGACTCCTTCTCCTTCGCCCGACTTCGCCTGGTGGTCATCTACAACCTTGTCAAGCATCTGCTGGAACACGTGCGGCGTGGCTATGGTGCATATGGTCTGACAGTGGCACGGTCGGGCTCTCAGCCAACTACCTATACAGGATCTCACGAAATCAGTCAGGCTGAACACAAGCTATGGAACGATCTCCGGGGGTTGGAAATCTGTCTTTCTCCAAGATTACAGACGCCTTCGGCTCATGAATCTGCCGAGTAGCTTGTAATGACTTTCTGTTGAACTTTATGGCGAACTAATGTATTCGGTGAGCGAGCCGCCACTTTCTCTCCGACAGCGCACCCTACATTGATTTGAGACCATTATTTCTCACCAACAACAATAAATACATTCAATAAATTAAGTACTGGTACGATAAGGGCATTGAGGCCTTCTATGCCCGAGAGTATTACATTCACTGCATCCAAATTAGCGCCGCACAAGTGTTGGGGAGACTGGAAGCTCAGGCTCGGCCAGAGCAGCAGTAAATAAGCTTTCTATATTATGATTTTAAAACTGTAAAATAATTAATATTAAAAGGCTGTAAAAGATATAATAAATATAGTAGATTTTTTTTATATTATTACATATATGTACCATCTAATATTTTCAATTAGTTTATTTAAAAATTCAAAAATAAACATTTGAATTTAAAAATCAATTTATGTAATTTAGATTTAATTTTTAATGTAATAAATTTAATAGATAATTTTTATTAGTACTAAATATTTTTATATAGTTTTAAAGATTCTATAAAGAGTATTTCTTAATATAAATTAGGGTATAACAGGCTGTACCCGAGAGTAACTATATCCAGAGTTATAGTATACTACAGTATTTCAAATGTTCGACAGAAGAAAATATTTATATACTACCTCTATATTTCTTTTTCTTCAAGATTGTTGTAAATAGTATATTTGCTAATTTTTTTCCTAGGTACTCGCAAGATTAATCCATGTGTCTTTTGGAAGTGTAATCAATGAGTTCCCAATTCTTGTAGATCCTTCGACCTATTAACACCGCTACTACGCGGTGGTGCAGATGTTGGTCTAAATATAGGTGTTAATAAGTCGAAGGATCTGGCATGATTTGCGAACAAGCTGACAAGAGTAGCTACTAGGTGGGTTATAGATAACGGCCTATAAGTTGGAAACAGTAAGCAATGATTTTATAAGGATCTCATCTCGGACACGTGGAGGGATTGACATTGACAGCTTGGGGTCTCACACCAGATTCAGGTGTTGAGTCCAAACCTTGTATGAAAGACATGCTATAATATGGCACAGCGAGCCTGGTAGTGCAGAGGCTCGCGGTATACTGATGTGTGGAGGTTGTGCGGAAGAGGTCACGAATCACCGATATGGCACGCTGTCCTATTGAGTGCTACAGACGACAGCACACACTTATCTAGCTAGGAACGTCCGTAGAGCTCCATTTCTAATTCATCCTTTTACCCATATATCATCCCTGCCACGTCCACATCTACCGCACTACAGTAACAATAAGTCTCGTGCGAAGTATCTCAGTCGAGTATCGATCTTATTTAGGGCATATTACACGAAGCAACATCGGAACACGCGGGCATTATATCTAGCTGGATTTCTCGACAAGCGTATCAGTCGACGCGGACAACCAGCTTCTGTCCTGAGATCGCCCCAGTACGAATTATGTCCACACCCTGGATGACACCGGCCCAGCTGTCGGCTAAAACTCTGACTGGGTGAGATTTGATGCGACCGTTGTCCAGCAATGTTTGTATAGCCGCAAAGATCTTCGCACTCAGGGCCCGATCTGCAGCTGATGCTTCGCGCGCGTACTCACCATCCAACGCGACGCGACCGCCGAACATGGTCAGGACCATCACCCACGAAGCGCGGACGGTCGGGCGCGCAGCTGCCACGGCTTGGCGGACGGGGCTCGACCCCGCAATACCGCCCGCCAGCCCTGCCAATTGCGCCATAGCACAGCTGGGCGCTGTCTGACTCAGACACGCAGTCGAGCGCGTACGCCAGGCCGTTGCGTGTGTAAGCACGGATCTCCTTGGCGCAGTCCGGACTACGGTAATTAAACACCTTTTCGGCTCCAAATCCGAGGACCAGTGCGAAATTCGACGGCGAGCAAGTTGCAATTGGCCGTAATCCTGCCCTGCAGAGTCCTGTCATCAGCGAGCCATTTTCAGTCCGACGAAACCAAACGCGAACGCTCAAGAGCTTACAGCTTGAGAAGTTGAATGGCCCTGGTGCCAGTGGCGGTGCTGCCTCCAGATACAAGGACCCACGCCGCATTCGGTGTGACATCCGAATCCGGCCCGGCCCTGTCGATCAGATCCTCGATACGCACGGGGATCTCTAATTCGCGAAACAAGGCAAGACCCGCGGTGGCCAAGCCGATGCCGAGAGTGGATGCCTCCTCGAAAGTCATCGTGTCAGGAATCTTGAGGAGCAGCTCAGCGGTCGCTTCAATATACTGTGCAAAGGCACCGACACGGGGCTCCAGGGAGTTGTTCCCATGAACGGCCCAGCAACCCTGTCTCCGATGGAAAGATGACGCGGGGCGTCTGAGCCGAGTGCGACAACGACCCCGGCGAAGTCGCATCCATGAATAGCGCCAACTGCTGGACTGTAATCGAGCATCTTGGCGTCGACGGGATTAATAGCGACAGCAACAGTGTGAACAAGGGCCATATCAGGGGCCACGTGGGGCAGAGGCCCATCTTGGTGCAGAGAAAGCTGGCCCGGGCCGGCAACCACCAAGGCATTCTGGCGCCGTGGGATTGCAAAGGTGGAGGCGACCGAAGACATTATGTAAGATTAGACGCAGAACACTAGCTTCGCTATTCTTAGGACTGTTGGGACGGTTGGGACTGGAGTTTTCTGAAGTTGTCCCCGTGTTCTTTGGCCGGAAGCTTCTCTCGCACTTATCTGCACAATGGGAATCGCCAGGGCGCGGCAGAACGGAGCCCAATATATGATAAACCTTAGGTTACATCGTCGTGAGGAAGTAGCACTGCTATTGGTGGCACTGCTGTGGCATGCAGCTGATGCTCGAAGTCGCCGGTCATCGTCAGTGGAGCTCCTCATCTGAATGGCTGAAAAGCGCCGAACGTCAGAGAGACCAAGGAAACCCATAGCGCCAGATCACTTTCCGTAGACAGCATAATCTGGAATAACAATTCATCTCCAGCCGCATATCCAGATCAAATGGTCTCTCCCAGTACCTTGCCAACTCGGTCAAACATCAAAAAGTGTCGCTTTGCTGCTGTCACGCGAATCACGTGATAATATTCTCCTTCCCCGTTATTGCCCCAAACTATATTGCGGCGCTTTGACATGGATCCAGCTGTGTCGAGCAACTCAGAACCTGAGAGGACGATGCAACAACCAGAAACTACTGAGACTCGGTCTGAAAATGCGGAAATTTAATCACAAGATGATGGCGGGGACTACACGCCACGCAGAAACATGATCCCCATCATGATTGCACTCTGCGTCGCGTCGTTCCTTGCTATTCTTGACATCTCCTTCGTCACATCCGCCTTGCCGACAATTTCTGGGCACTTCAAGGCTTCTCAAATCAGCTACTCATGGGTTGGTTCGTCTTACCTCGTAACCCAGTCCGCTTTGGCTCCGTTTTGGGGCAAGGTGAGCGACATTTTTGGACGCAAGCCAATTGTGTTACTGGCAACGTTCGTCTTTTTCATTGGAAGCTTGGTTTGTGCCGTAGCAAATAGCATTGCCGTGCTTATTGCTGGGCGTGCTATTCAAGGTGCTGGAGCCGGCGGCGTGATGCTCATCGTGACGATTCTAATAGGAGATCTCGTCAGTCCAAGGTAAGTGACATTGTGAATTCCAGCTATGAAATTACTTTATGGCTCCAAAGACTGCTCCCTAGAATGCGCTGACCCACTTCCCAGAGAACGCGGACTATATTTTGGCATTCTCGGTGGGGTATATGCCATCGCAATATCTTCCGGTCCTCTCATAGGAGGAGCACTTGCGGAAAATATCGGCTGGAGATGGTGCTTCTACATCAACCTACCGTTCCAGGGAATCGCTTTTGCCCTCCTGGTCTTTTTCCTCCACGTTCACGATCCCCGTACCGAAATTATCAAAGGCTTAATGGCTGTTGATTGGCTGGGATCGATTGCTATTACAGGTTCGGTCCTTATGCTTCTCCTGGGCCTCCAGTATGGCGGTGAGGTATATCCTTGGAGCTCTGCCATTGTCGTGTGTTTGATACTTTTCGGCGTGTTGGTTTGTGTTATCTTTGTTGGCATCGAGTGGAAGCTGGCCCGTTATCCGGTGCTCCCTCTACGACTGTTCACGACTCGCCCTATTATCGCCCTTTTCGTGGTGGATCCCACGCACGGATGTACGGCACGGCCTACTTTGTCCCATTCTACTTCCAGGTAGTTGTTGGAGCAACACCAATTGACTCGGCGGTCTGGTCCCTTCCTCTCGCCATTCCCCTGTCTTTCTTCACCATCGGGACAGGTCTTTATATGCGGAAGACGGGAAAGTACTTATACATGATCATTGCAGGTATGGCTATCTCCACTCTGGGCACCGGTCTGTTGATCGATTTCGGTGCAGAAATCAATTGGCCAAAGATCATCATCTATCAACTGATTATCGCCGTCGGCCTGGGTCCCAACTTTCAGGCACCGACCATTGCCCTGCAAGCAAGGTTTCCGCCCGCCGACGCGGGCGTCGCCGTCTCCGCGGCCAGCGCAATCCGCGCACTCAGCGCCGCCTTCAGCATCGTCCTGGGCGGCGTCATTCTTGAAAATCGACTCTCGGCACAAAGCGGTCGTCTCATTGTTTCTGGAGTCAGCCCTACGATGGCGGAAGCAATTGCACGGAATGGCGCAGCTGGATCTGTGGAACTCGTCGCACAGCTCACTCCGGCCCAGCAGAACATTTTCAGGTTGCTTGTAAAGGACAGTCTTGCCGATATGTGGATCTTCTTCGTCGTTCTTTCCGGAATTGGACTCATTGCATCTTTCCTCGTTGGAAGCGAGAAACTTTCCGATGAGCATGTTGAACACAAGACAGGTTTGGGAGTGGAAGAGGCAAATCGATTGGTGCATGAAAAGCCGCGGGTCACTGAGCCAGAAATCGCTGAGATGACTTGAAAACACTCCACAACTTGGAGGAGTGCGATACCTCACCAACGCTGGTGACGCATCTTCTGCTTTTTGGCATTCGACAAGAATGCGCATGATTTGTACTATCTTGAAGTTGGAAGAGGAAACAAATTGCCAAAGGAGATTGCTCGGAAATATCGCAAGCGATTAAACTTATCGACCGCATTATCAGGTCCAGCGTCACTGTGCAATTGTTTCAATCGTAGGGGAAGAAGGACAGAATGAAGCTATATCAGCTATACATACCCAGCTTACTGAGGAACGGATTCCATTCGGTAGATACTCAATACTATATGTAACCTCTTGCTTGCTTCTCTTCTCGGGATCAAATCCTCAGGGGTTTCGGAATAGGTGATCTGCCAAGCCATTATGAAGATCACGTGGTCCTATATACTTTCATATCAGCAATAGGCTAAATCTGTAAGAAACCTAACTACCACTTATATACCTCGAAGAGGACCTCCATTCGATCGTACAAGTTCTGCGCATCTTTCTATTCATATCAGTAATCCGGTGCTGTATCTCCTCTTGCGCGATTTTGTCCCATTCCTCTTGTAGAGCCTCTTTCATCTCTTCTTCGGAATCGAAGATTCTTCGGCGTAAGCGTTGCTTTACAATAGCCCAAATACCTTCAACAGGATTAAGATCCGGACTTTGGGCAGGATGGTCCCATAGGTTTAGATATTGTGGGCCTTCTTGTGCTCTTGTGTTAGTCCATATTTCCTTATCCCATGGGAAGGGTCCCCATCCTCTTGTAAAAGCCATGATCTATCGTCAATAAGCCGTATAGATTTAACAGCTTCGACTTTTATAGGTAGAAGGTTATCTACGTAGTACTTCTGGGTCATTGAATTACCCCTGAACCTTGACCTCTACCTTATGAGGCTTCCCAGCTTCCCATTCCCTTACTCTTTCGGTGTATTCCTCCTTATCAATCTGGGTGGAGGCCATGCGTCGTCGGCTGAGAGTTCCTAAAAAAAGTGCAATGGTGCATTAGCATCGGCGGATTTTCGACCAATAACAATCTATGCTTCTTTGTATTCCTCCTGCGCCCCTCTCGGCGCTATTAACACTTAATTACCGATCGCCGCGACACGACGTGTCGTGCGGCAGGCATCAGCTTTGTTTGATCTACTAAGACTACACTCGCATCCTCCTTTTGAACCATAGTCTGGTTTTTTATCTCAGCTCACAACACTCTGGCATCCACTCACTCTTCATTAATCTACTTTCTCTGGCCGAGTTTGCTCTACCACGAAATCAAGCCAGTTTGCCTTCCTTCTCCGCCTTTCTTTCTAACCTCTGTCACTCCGACACTTCCTAACCCTAAGCCGAGTCTCGTCTATTCCGCCCTCGACTCAACGCATCTTCGACCCCCCCCTTTATTACCACAATGTCGTCCCCCGAAGCAGCCGGCCAAAATGATTCCTCCCAGTACTTGGTCTCCTTCGGCCCCGACGCCAATTGCACCCTCGCCCTATGCCCCGTCGAAGCCTCCCTCCAGGGCTACCGGCCCACCCTAGGTGTGCAAATCGCCTTCATCGCCCTCTTCGGCGTCTCCATGCTCATCCACCTGGCCCAGGGCATCCGCTACCACACCTGGTTCTTCGCCAGCATGCTGGCGCTCGGCTGCATCGGCGAGATGATCGGTTACAGCGGGCGCGTTTTGCTATACCAGAACCCCTTCTCCTTTAACGGCTTCATCATCGAGATCTGCTGCATTACAATCTCGCCCGTCTTCTTCGCCGCCGCCATCTACGTCTCGCTCGCCAAGGTCTCGAATTTTTTGGGCCCCGAAGCTTGCAGGTTTCCGGTCAAGGTATACGTGTGGGTGTTTGTGCCGTGCGATATCGTTAGTTTGGTCTTGCAGGCCGTGGGCGGCGCGTTATCATCGAGTTCGGTGGGAAGTGACAAATCGGGCGAGTACATCACGCTTGCAGGTCTGGTGTTCCAGGTCTTCACTCTTTCTGTCTTCACCGCTATGGCGTTAGACTACCTCTTCCGCTACATATCGTACCGTAAGTCTCAGCAAGTGGATCAACGCCAGATCCTCTCGACGCGCCTCGGGATCTTTGGCGTTTTCTTCTCGGCATCTATTCTCTTTATCCTTATCCGTTGCTGCTACCGTATTGCCGAGCTCAGTCAAGGATACAGTGGGTCAATCTTCCACGAGGAGGGTCTGTTTATTGGGCTAGAGTCGGTAATGGTGATCCTGGCAGTGTTCGCCTTAAATATTGCTCAACCAGGTACGATTCTGTCCCATGTAGGGAAATTCTTGTCCGTAATAACAGTTGCAGGCTTCGCATTTCAGAACCGCACTCAGGAGGCCTATACAACCTATGGTCACAATATTGAACACGAACCCAGCTCCGAGCACAAGTCGTAAAAAGTGTTATAAGGTGACCTCATGAAGGACGTTTGGGCGAAGCTCTCTGTTACGGACCCACTATGAAGAGTTGATAGAACAGAGAAAGGAGACCCAATTAACTTGGATAAGAAGTGATAGGGGTTTTACAAGGTCTAGGGCAACAGGATGAATCATGTGATAGGTTACAACACTAGGAGTTACAGGACAAGTATCTCTCCAAAGGAAAGGGAAATGCTTGTATAGAAAAGGGATATCTTTTGGATAGAAAGGAGATATCTTTTGGATAGAAAGGGAATCTTACTTGTAGAAAGAGAATACTTCTTTATATTATATATTAAAGTCCCTACTAATTAGTAAGTTATACTTTAGGATTAAGATAATTAGATAATTAGTATACCCGGTATTGGTAATGTGGGGGAATCTTCATTCACGCCCGGCACGGTCGGAAATGGTACAGTTTATATCCCCGGTATAAGGTAAAGCTTCCAAAACTAATGATGAATGCACATTCCCACAGTCGGTCTCTCCGAAGGTTTTCACATGTCTGAAACTTTAGCTCCTCAATACTCACTCCTTAATCAATCTTTTTTCACCGACACTCGAACGTTACAGACCAGCTGGCCTGGTCCCGAAAATGTGGAGAACCAAATGGCAGAATGGGTGCACCAGTTTGTCTATAATAAAGTAGAACCGGCAACTCCGCCATCTCTTCTCCAACTGTTCCCCAGCGAAGAACCGAAGAATATCAGCACTATACAAAGCACATGTCCAGATGCTGCTACTTTCCCAACTCAGGAAGATGAGGCGGATCGCAGTAAGTCTCTGTCAACTATTCTTCTCGTTCATAGCAAGCTGGTTAATTTCCTGTAGCGATAAACCCAGCCTGTCTTCTGCTTTCTCCCGTGCATAGCCCCGGCATCGAGACCCCAAGTGTCAGCCTCAAGTCAAGGAGGAAACTCCACTTCCTATTTCACCGCCAGAGTCTGTATCGGAGGCCATTTCCAATGCCAAGACAGATACGGCCATCGGCACGCGGATATCAAATCCAGTGAACCAGCATGACCTGGTCACCTGTCAACCAGTTGGTATTGACGAAAGCGGACTACACAATACCATTGCAGGAGGAATAGAGGCGAAAAATGGCTGCCTGCCTTCTGATGAGATGCAATGCGAAAATACAGTATTCGAAAATAAAAATGTAGAAGTGCCTCCTGTGCTGGATGCCATACCAGAGGCGGGCGCACCTCCTGAGATTCAGGGCCCGCCCCTGGGTGATGATGAGATGGTCAAGTTGCTCCAGGCCACTTTGAAAGCCGCGACAGGGGAAACACTGACTACAGCACAGGCAAAGAAAGTTAACAAGGTTTGTAGTAGTCAATCATTTTCCCCTGATCTCTTGCAATTTCTGTCTACTGACCTGCGATTGGGGACTGATAGTGGAGGGTAATTCTTTCAATACGTTATTCCACCGAACTTTCCATCATCGCGAGCAGCATGCGTTGCATACTTTAAAGCATTGATATCTAAAAGAATACCCCGTTCTTATATTGAAGAGGTCTCTTGCCGTATAAATCAGATATGGTTGCATCTGTTTTTTAAAGATTATGTTAGAGAACTAGAGGAGAAAGACGACAAAGGTTTACTGGCAAAAATTCGAGAAAATTGGTCAATAACGTGTGTTGCTGAAGACTTTATTCTCAAGGATGTCTACGGGGATGGATTTGAACGGCAGAAGGATTACCGGAATCGCCTCCAGACCCAGTGTCGCTGGGGAAGTCGATGGTGGAGATTTGCAAGTTGCGCTGGTCTTGGAGTAGTGCTGTTTGCCATTGGGGAGTTAGCCAAGAAGATGTACGTTTCCCTTCCCTTGCCACCCACCAGACAAAGAGTTCTGACCATCCAAGTGGAAAAAAAACATTATTTCAAATCGCTATGGTAAATGCGTTGGCCATCCATCTTCTGAACACTTACCCAGGGCTTGTGTCTTTCTTTCGATTCACTCAACCTATCACCTTGCAGATTATGCTTGGAAGAGACTTTCCTATTATATCTGGTGCCGATACTCAGGCACTTCTTGACGAAGCGAGTAAGCTGGACTTGCGCACCCAAAAGTTCCCAAGAACATGGCTAGAAATTAATCCGGAAATTGCCTCATCGGCTATCGGGTCTAATGCAATTGTTTTTGCGAAGAAGTATTTTCCCGAATATAAGGCTACTGGCGGCCCCGACACCATGCAGCTGGACTGATGGTCAAATATAGCTAGAGTGGTTTGGAGTTTCTGCGGTATGACTTTGATGATTTATGGGCTGACACTTGACCGCTAACCGCTATACCCCTTAATGGATCGGTTGATACCCTGCGTTGTTTGCTTTGACAGATTTTGATCCTTCTTAGTTGTGATACTAGGATATCATCCGTGATCATATACTCCGAGCTATCATGTGTATTTGGTATGAGCCAGACAGTAGATTCTTGTATCATACGTTTTTACCCCGCTTGTTGTGACGTGGCAGACTCAGAATACAGGGGTCATCTCTCCACCACAATGCTCATAGGCGCTATACTATCTTTGTCTATGCCTCTTTCTTTCTGCTGTTCAGTCCTCTTTTGTCTTCGCTTTCAGTATACTGTCTGAAATTCTACAATCTTTATCGCAAATCTAGTCCTATCGTGAGACCAATTTGTTTCTGGAAGCTCCTGTCTTTTTCTTCTTTTCGTGTCTCTATTTAGTTTTGGTAAGTATGGATAACAACAAACCAGAAAATAGGCACCAGTAGGGATTTACATCTGTGACCGATTCCTCATTTATCTTACCCCGGTTTGGACCCGGTTTCAGAGGTTCTCTGGCTTCTAGTAGCAGCGACGTTGGCACGGAGTCAAAAAAGGATGACAGGGGATCCTTCTGGACACGACATGCACCAGCCGTGGCAGAACAGGAGCCCGTACAGGACCAAGAACCTGATCCTCAACCGGAACCGGAATCTAAAGCAGCGCCAAACCCGGAGCCTGTATTCGAAAATGGACTGTCTGATTATCTACTCTATAATAACTAAAACAATCTAAGTTCTAAATACAGAAAGAAACGAGAGAAATCGCTGGTAAAAAAAGAGTTATCTATTTCTGGGAAGGATTTTACATGGCCTCCTCCAGCACTAGAGTCTATAATAGAGAAGCCAGAGCCGGAGCCAGAACCTGTTGTAGAAGCTGTACTAGAACTGGAACCTGTTTCTGAGCCTGCTGCTGAAAAGCTCAAGTCTCAATCTAAAAATTCCGCCCAACCAGGACCTGAGCCAAAATCAGAAAGTCCGAGGCCAGTCTTGTTTTCTCTTTAATCAGAGAGAAACTTCTACACCCAAAATATAGCCACGGGTTCCAGCTTTCTCCTTTCGTTGCTATTAAAGTAAGCTTAGTCTAATCTTTAATCACAGAATTATGTCTAACATGATAAAGTATTTGAGATAATGGCGCATTTTCCGACCTTAAAATTAAATGTGGATCGTCAATGTTTAATATATATTATTGTATTGTCTGTCCACAGTCTAACTTTTTTGAAATACTATAAAGAATAGATTAAAAGAGGTCACGATTATTGATCATTCTTTAGTTATTAAAAAAATACTTGACTATCTCTATCAGGAGGACTATAATAACTACAAGCTTGTTATTAAACTACAAGTCCAAAGATACCTGGCGCACGCGGATATAGCCAGCCAGGAATATAAAGCGCTACAAATGATGGCGTGCGCTGACGGATATAATAGTCTTACAGCCTCTGTCCGGAACAATAAACAAACCAAGGTATATATCAATGCGATGATATATATTACTACCACCAAATACGCCATCAGAGGACTTAAGGACCTTGCCGAGAGAAAGCTAGTATCAAATCTGATATAATTCCAGCCATTTTATAGAGTTCTCAAGAAGTTCTCTCATTTCATGTACATATTCTCAAGCCAGATAATGGAAAGGGTGGTTCAACTGGAGAAGGAATTTTTGTAGGCCTTTACGTTTTTCTAGACTCCATAACTGATGGAATCTTGTAACAATTGGAGTAATTTTCAGTAATTTAACACCAAAATATATCTTTGTACTAAATATAAAGAACATTTCTTGCCATTTCAAGGGGCGCGGCTTTGTTCAACTCACCACGATAGCTACTGAAAAAAGAACTGAAATAAAATATCCAAACTAAGTCTTGTCTTTGTTCGGTTAATGCATTAAATAATAGATTTTCTGACTCAAAAGTTAGAACAGTACTCTTGCAGCTCGGAGCTCTAACTCTCGTCGCGGTTTGGTTGTGCTAATTGATCCTTCCACTACTGGTGCACCTCCGAAGAAGGGTTTGTGTGCCAGAACCTGTACAAGGTCCCCATAGAGTGCACCTCCCAGGTCGGATGGACCGCAGGTCAGGGAACTTAAAAACTGTTACGTAGGGCGAAAGCTCATTTACTTTCAACTGGGCGATGAGCAAGGTCCATCAACAAAGGTTCGAGTTTCTTGTAAAGACTCTCAGGCGCTCTCCCAGGTGCTGGAGAAGCTAATTCAGGGAATAACAGTAGAACTCTAATTTTATTGTTACAATACATCTAAGCATTGATCTATCTCACAACTACTCTCAGTAGTCTACTTCGCAGAAGTCAAAAGAGCCGTACACAATACCAAAACCAACATGGAAAAATCTATCGAGCAATGTGGGGCGAAAATATGGACCTGGGCATGGACACAATATTGTCGGTACTGCAATAAACCGAATCAAATAGAATGAGCCTAGAGGCCATCAAGCGTTTTTCTGGTTCGGCGTCGTGCTCTGAATTCCTTTGTGGATGGCAGACCTGACCAGGTCCTACAAATATACGCACTATCGCTGGGAGGCCGCATTTCCGTCATTTTTATCCCGTCCTCCTGTACCCGCCTTATTCGACCTTCTTACCACTCGCCTGTCTTTTCTAAGGGAGGGGAATTATATCCGGCTATGGAAGAGTCAGTGGGAAAAGGGATCTTTTCGGCGGGTATTACGACTGATACTAACTAATAACAGCCAAGGAAGCTTGCTAAATCTATAATATCAGATCAGGAGCCGAGCTCCTCATAAAATGTTTAAGTGGATGGTCAGACTCTGAAGACCACCTTAGGGAGTACTATAAACCTCGAAAACTCTTTTCATAATTGAAGCTTTACCAGAATTCGAACGGACAGTGAGGTCTTGAATTCGACGACAAGCCAAGCATGTGTGTATCCTGAGAAGGTGGTTCTGCATACAGCTAGCTTAGTGTCGTATGTAGTCCATGCCTTAAATAATAGATATTTAATAGCTCATCAAATTATGCGTCTTGCTCATGTGATGGCCAACAAGTCTGGACTGAATGTCCCTCTTCAAAAATCCTCATCTGTAACACGGACAGGATGGGTAGAGGGAAGGTGGATTGTGGAGGGACCCCGTAAAAAGCTTGTTCGAGGTTCCAAGCAATCATTGAAAAATACCTGCAAGTGTATTCTAAATTGGAAAAAGTGAGCAGCTTGCAGTTCTACGTTGTAAACTTTTGTTGGCAGCCACATGAAGCATGCTTAAGCTGAGGATTAACTACGTTGGATTGTCCATGTCAATTTTCGTGGTTTCCTAAAATGATGTGAACAATTGTTTTGGTCTGACTGAACTAGTCTGGTTTCCTATGTAGAACCTGTGTTATCACATGTGTACATTTCTCCTCATGAAGAACGACATGATAAATCAACATACGGTCATACAACCATGATAACGTCTCTGTTTCATCATCCCGTCAACTCACTTGCAAGCATCCCTGTTGGAAAGCTTCAACAGTCACAACACGCGGCATCGACTGAAGTCTCCGGCTTATTCCATGTACGAGCCAATCCTGATTGTGGATATTGAGTCTGAATATTACGCGGGTTATTGTCCTTACCAACTCCTCGATGACATGGTCACAGAGAAAAGCTGCCCTTAAGCAGCTTTGCACGGCCCTGTACTGATCCATCCTGTGCGTTGCTGCAAAATCTAGCCATTTATAGTGGACCTTCAGCATGTTTTTTTTGAAATCGAAAAGAATATTAACGTCGGTTTCTCTACTGTTTACTAAAACAACTTCTGTTCCCTTTGTCTTCTCCCACAGTGCCAGACAGGCTTTCAGTCCACGTTGTATGGTCTTTGCGAACGGTGTTTCTGGAAGCTCACTTACTTCTGCCTTCCTAAATAAAGCTATCTGCTCTTCTTGCGCAGTCCTTATTAGCGGATGTACCCTCAGCAACTGCCATAGAATATCCGGTAAGTAAGTGGGCTCCTTCTTGAGACTAAATTTGATGATTTCAACACTCTGGGCAAAATTAGCTCAATGTATAATCGACTAACCCATCCACTTCATGCATACCTGGGGCCCAGACTTCACATTGTAATAGAACTGCTTGCTATTTGCTTCTTCCAGGAGACGCTTCCAGATCAAACGCCTTGCGCGACTGTCTAGCAGCTGGTCCGCCAGCTCAACATCCTGAGCATGTGGAAAATTCCGCAGCAGGTTGATGTATATGGGAAGTATAGTAGACTCCTCTTTTTGAATGGCAGATTCCCAGATACGTCGCACCACGTTTGCCTTCTTCGAGCTTATCGGCTAAACGCTCTCGATCGCGGTTAACCCTCCCATCAAAAAAGTTATAGCCTAGCTTGTATGGTCTCGCATCCGAGACAGATGAGGAAAGAGATACCCTTTTAAATAAACCTTTCCTTGGTCTTTTGAATCAAGTATAAGACCGCCATAATCTGTTTCAATGATAGAAGAAGGGTAGGAAAACCCGCGGATGTCTAACGATACGTCCAGCCATCCCTTAAATTCTTCAATCGAAACCCGCCGGGCCTGGCTTTTGGGCCCTGGTCCAATCGAAACGGATACGTCTTCCAGATACGGGGTTTGAAGCGAGCCATATCTTGAACACGGTCAGTTTGATTCAACGAGCTTCCCATTTTTGAGGGCACTAAAAGGCAGTAAAGTTGAGAGTTCAATGACCCCCTATGCGAAAAACCCCAGGAGCAGCTGCTTGATGCAAGGCTGATATTATAGCCGTTCCGGGAAATTATCATAGCTGCAAGCTTAAGTCCTTCCCCGTGACAACCTGCGAGGTCGTCTTTGTTTTGTAGGGCATCGGGTTGAAGTTGAGCACAAGCATTGACCAGCATAACTTCCCCTGACAGTTTGGCATACCTGATAAACCCCAAAACTTCCCCATCATATCCTTTACAGGGTAGCTTGGGTACAGTAATAGATATAAAATTTTCGTCTTCCGTGTAGCATGGTTGAAACTCTAGACGTCCTAGTTGGGGCAAGCTACAGTATATATAGTACCTTCATCCGTGCTTGTTTGCATTGAAGAGTCAAATATGGACTCTAATTAAAAACAGAAGAAGGGAGAAAATGTTGATAGGAAATATAGAGAAAGTCCAGGGCACGACCAGGCATCAGTGCTATTTTTAGTCGAGTGGATTGAGAGAAAATATAAATATAGAATTATGACACAACCAATAACCATATGTCAGGGAGTGACTGTAACATTTATTTTCCTCATTACCAGGCGACATAAATCGTGAGTGGCAGCTTTATACCTTAACATATACTTAGCAAGAGCACAGTAGACAATATCAGGCATTGAAAAGCGGCTTCCCCTATTATTGTTAAATAAACCTAGAAGGAGCATCTCTAGAAAAGCTGTAATTTCTGAAAGGTTAAACAAACGCATTTACTATTATCATGAACATCAAGCTTGCATTGGACAATACTATTGTAGTTCCCTGTATACACTCTGGTCTGCACTGATAAAGAGCTCCTTGTGAATTATCTGCCCTACTAGATCAAGTTTGCTAAATAGAGGTAGCTAAACTTGGATAAGAATGGCATGGCCCCTCTCTAGTCACAATTATTATTTTGAGCCACACAACACACCTGCGGGTTATTCACCCAGCAACGCTGAATGAACATATAATATAGCTTCTTCCCTTTGTTTAGGAGTCCAACGTGATCGCTGCCTGCCCCACAAGTAGGATTGGACATATAATGTTAAAACAATAGTAACCTGTGCCCATATAGCATTGAGGGTGAGACAGTACTCCCTCTTCCTTTTACAATACAAGCCCTGGAGTGAACAGCATCACGCCTTTATTGAAACAATGGGCCATGTTTCAGTGGTTTTTCACACAAGCTAGGTCACAAGCAAATGAACCTGCTCTTTTCCTGTTACGGGCTTATCCGATTGGAGAGATAATCACTTAGCTTATGATGCTACACTGTGGTTTACTTGTTCAACTTTGGCGCCAACTTCCCATTTTCATTTTCCAGCACTACCTTGCTTTTTTCCATTACTACAATATGCGTATTCTAACTCCATATCCAGCCTGAATGATCAGAAAAATTCTTTAAATGCGCGTTCTTGCTCAAACCTCCTAGGCTTGGACGGCTCGATTCTCATACATTTCATCTACTTTATCCTATCTTTTCCTCTTAGATTCTGTGCGATGAGGACAACGAAGAGCACAACCTCAGAGTCAGATAATCTAAGATACTTATAGATGAAATTTTCTTTTGCTTCCAAATGCGAGAGGGCCATAAAGACTTTAGCCAGGGAAACGAAGGGTTACTTGCTGATCGGTGGCCAATCAATTGACCGAATCTAGTACGCTACCCTTCTCCGAGAGACAACTTACACTCTAACAAATATATAGCGCCAGTGAAAAGTATTCTGAAAAAGATATCGATGCTCTAGCCAGACACATGCAGGAAAAACGCCCCCATTTAGCGGCGGTGTTGGACAGTTACAACGATGAAGTAGAATATATTATGGAAACCGGCTGTATCCCTGATGATGTACACTACGACAACTTCGGGGAACAAGTAAAAGAAGCCTTATCGGCAGACCAGGAAGAAGCTGCTCGTGACACCTACATATAGGCTTCAATAGAATGGAAGTGGCAAGTGTACACACAGTACAGCTAGGGGCGAGGACAAACGGGAAAGGAGTCGCAGTATATAATACAGTGCATACTGTACATAACTACACATTATTGCATCAAGTACTGCAAGCTTGGTTTCTGTAACACCGATATGATCACGTTCTCATAATGTACCCCCAAGAACATGCAGAATATTCATACAGTAAAAGGCAGGGATTCAAACAAGCTAAAAAAGTCATAAATATAGATTGCCTTATCCCAAATTACTTGAACTTGTCGCTGCGGTACCCGCCCGCAAGACCACCACGAAGGTTCCCTTCGAAGTCATCAACTGACTCTTCAGCATCGGCGTCCCACAGGACCGCGATATATCTACCACAAAAGACCTTCGTGGCTTTACTCTGAGTCGCTGGCACCAGCACATCGACACTTCTGCCGACCCTAGAAGGGGAACCCCGTGGTATTCCATTTTTATGTCCCAAAAATATTCAACAAGTGTTAATTACTAACGGAAACAAAGTACAACCACCTCCATTACCTGGATGTCTCGTTCACAGTGTAAGCAAGTGGCCTCGAACATGTGGATCACGATCTAGGTTCTAATACTTGCTAGCTTCCATGTGGCTTCAAAAACATTTGATTAACATACGCCTTATTAATGTCTATCCGTATATCAACTGATAGTAGTTACTGGTCATGACGAACATCAAAGCTTCGTTGTAGGTAGCGATGTTGCGTTGTTCAATAGCAAACGGAGATTGCAATGCGGAAACGGTCGATTCGAAGTTGAGCGTCGTACCAATGTTGATCAAGGTCAGGTGGGCCACAATATTTTGCCTCTAGGCTACCACTTAAGAGTGTCTGGTTCCCCCTTTCCTTTGTTCAACGCAGTGAATGTGGACGGATTGAAACCGAAGCCCATAGGATTTTTATCGGCTATTTTATTAGATGGAATATGCAGAACGATACACAATTCCACTGCAACCCTTCTACGACGAGGACTATTACACTCGTGGTGTTTGAACATTGCCGGATGCCTGTTTAGCAACGTCACTCAATCAACCGGAGATGCTGAAGCTCTCAGGGTATGGGTGCATCATAGTTTTCATCTGGGCTAGAAGGGATTCGTTATACACGGCCAAACCAAATATGTTACAATTCAACGCTCGCCCTTGTTTCAGGATTGAGAACTTTTGAACTGCCCCAGAGCCTAAGTCTAAAAGATTAGAAAAAGAAGAGAACAAGACGTGGAGGCGGTTTGACAGCAATTAAAAAAATATTTTGGAGTATTCTTGGGTGACAAGGAAGGAGTAGACCCATATTACACTAAATATCTGCATGGCCACAGCCGCTAAAGCAAGGAAATGAAAGAGAAAGGAACAGACTCTCAGTCATCATGTAGTGCTTCTAGAGACTGCTTGAGTACGCATTTCTCCGTGTTTCCCGCTCCCAGTGACTTCCGTCGCGAGTGTACGACTTCAAAATGGCCTTTCTCCCAATCACCTCTATGCTACCTAGAGTCCGGTCCCCGTCCTATCAGAGCAATCTCTTGTAGATGAAGCTGTTTCTGTAGACTGGCACTGTTTCCTCATATTTAGTCCAGGTAGGCTTCTGTCCAATGAGTGCCAACTCGAGATTCTCGAGTTTGCCACGTAGCACCAAAGTACCCCGTACCTCATCAGTTGATTCCCATATACTAAAATCAACTCCTCGATCGCGGATTTGAAAAATGAAAATTGCTTTCCAGCATGGTTTATACAAGAACAAACCGCCCGTATTCACCACTGGACCAAAGTGATTATCTTCGTTGAAATCGATAAAGGCTGTGGAACAAGGAAGACGGAAGTTGCCGTAAACGTATCCACTTTTCCGCTCATGCAAGTGACAATGTCCCACCTTTATTATGATGTATTTTTTGGTGAAACCCCAGATATGTCCACCTCCTGACCTTTCTCTCTCCCAACGGAATTTCTCTTTGGTCATGTCCCAAAGCCTGAGGAATACAGGTGACCGAATCACGACGTCATTTTCATACCCTTCAACCTGGTAGATATCTGTGCCTGTAATGGTCCAGATATTGGGAGACAGCGATTCGATTTTGAGGCAACCTATTGCGTCACCACGAGGCTTTCTACGAGGGAAATAGGCAGACTATGTACAAACAGTGCAAATATCAGTCAGTGCCCAATTCATCACAGTTATGAGGCGAACTGAATATGATAAATCCACCGAAAGGGCTTTGATATTAGCTTATGGGAGAGCTTCTAGTCTATAGCCAATACATTACATTCAGGAAAATCGGCCTAAATCGGACTCACTGTATTACACTTTCCATGTATTCCACCCGGTGGGGTCAATGGTGTCATCCTCCCAATGTGGAGAGTCAGTCTCTTTCTGAGATCGGATAATCCACTCCCAGCAGCCATCACCATTGTCTTCGATGCCCCAAGTGCCATGCTTCTCATTCATACTATCCGTATCGCCTATCAGGATTAGCGTCTGTCGACGAAGGCTCAAGGAGCACGGGACAAGGTAGACTCACAGGAATCTACCGCAGACATGAACTTCCTTTTACATCTGTCTCCAATGGGGCGATGAAAACGCATGCTTTGGAGGGTACATCCGGATTGGTTCTCAGCAGGCCGAACCGTCATTTGAATAAAGTGATCACCGACTGGAATCGTAGCACCTCTTGTAGCAAACGATGTAGCCGCTGTAGCATCCGCTGCACTGAAAGGAGTCCCACAGAATGAGTCTATTGCTTCTTCAAACTTACTGCGCGGTAGGGCAGTGTCACTGGCTCCCATATGGTCTCTTCGGCACATTCTAGTATTTCCTGTGCCATACGGATACCAGGACAATTTAACAGGCCCCACTTTAATACTTCCACCATATGAAACGGTATCAGCCTTGTTATTGCCACAGCCGTCAATGGTCTTCAAGAAGTTTTTCTTGCAGGTTCTGTTGGGGATAGGGTTAGTGCATAGACCACGTTACAGGAGATTAGGGGTAGGTTATGTATGCATGGGGGCTACAACTGACTCTTCAGACATTGGACGGATCACATTTTCCTCCGTTTCCGCTTCATCAACCTCATAACGAATCCAGTTGGACGACGTGCCCCCTGAGTTTAACCTCGGCAGTTGTTGCGATACATCCTTCCCTGGGGGAAGATTGAAGCTCGGCACATTCTTGCAAAATTGCTCTACTCCCTTGAGAATATCATCGCGCAGCACACGTAGCGTGCTTCTATCCTTACATGAAAAGCATTTAGGCGATTCTGTACTAACATCCAGGGGATCACCGGTCTTATGTTTCGGCTTGGATGCTGCACACGAATCCGTTGGTCTGTTGACAAAGGGCGGGTATTTGGTCCCTTGCTTCTTGGCCCTGGCCTGAGACATCTTATTGAAGATCTTGTTGGCAATGAAGTAGTTCGTGATAGGCGTGGGATGAAACCATTCCGCGATTATGTCTGGGATAAGTGACCGATCCTTGTGCTCATTGGAGTCAGATACAGGCTGCGGAGGAAGTGGATTTGAGAACCACATGGAATACCAGCGTCGTTTCCAGAGTATGGTTTCAGTATTCAGTGCATGATATTCGTTCACACCCTCATCGCAGAACCGGCCTAACAGCCCCTGAGAATCATCTTCATAGTCAAGGAACGTGTATCCAGCTGCTGTGACCCATTTATCTAACTTTGCATTAAGAGAAAGCACTAGATCGTTCATCTGGGTTCGGAGCTCTTGCGTGAGATATTGGTGGCGCTTGCCAAAGTTTGCCACTGACCAGGTAATATTATTGCAAGCTGTGGTTTCATTGTTGAAAAATGTTCCATAGCCAGTATAGTAAATGGATCCACTCGATGACAAGTGTTTTCCTGCTTCCTTGAGCAGCTTGTGGATATTGGTCTCAAACTCCTGGCTCTGTAGTACATCTTGTGCGTGATCCAATGAGTCAGAGCAATGAGTTTCTGTGATAACTGAAACCTGGTAGATGCAGTTTTGGACGATATCAGAAAAGCCTAGGTCATTCCCTAGGTTATACCATTAGTGGAAATGCATTGTGTGACTAGGAGAAGGGAACCCACCACCAGCAGAAATGGTGATTAAGTCGTAATCTTTATCAAGCTTCTTGGCTTGCTCCCAGATTGCTGGCGATTCATCTCCTGAGCACGACAAATATGTAAACTCATGAGCGGCAGAGCCACCCATGCGGACATCCCGGTTCATAATACTAGGGTACGACTGGTCGTAACGACTGCATCTAACGTTATCGTCTCCTTTGAGTACCTCACCAGCTCCAATGCCAGCTGAGTACGAGTCGCCAATAGCTGCAAACTTTTTGATGCCCGAGAAATCATCATACCTCCAATGGAGGAATTTACCACGGCCATCTAACCCGCCGGCCTTGTTGTCTCGCAGGATATGAGTAGGCTTGCTAAATATTATTTTTGTTGTTGAAATGATTCGATTTTCAATAGGAGCGGGGAAAATTCGCAACTCGGTGGTTGATTACGTTATAGGAAAAAAAACGGGTATTACATAAGCTGCATACATCGTACGTAGACTGTGCGGGAAACTGCACCAGCCTAGGTCTGCGGTGTCCCGTATTCTACCCGCAATGGCCAGTGTAGGGACAACCTATATATAGGGTGCGGTTTAATTACCACGCACCAGGGGCGACGGGAGCACGCGCGAATATCAAACTTGGGCCAATTAGAAGGTCCGGATGCGGAATGTACGTTGATATTACCGAATACTAGGGTATACACCCTCCAGCGTTTCAACAAGTGAATATTCACTGGCTCACATTTCCCTTTATGCCATTCTTCAACGGCCGGTCAGAGGCCTACCAACCCTCTTATTACCATAGGACTGTAGTCTGTAGATTTGTCACCATCTTCCTCGCCTTTTGCATAGTCTTCTTACTTTAGTTCTTTCAGCTCTCTCTACCATCCTAAGTTTCACGTTTTCCTCTTGTTTTCGGACCTTGTCGGGTCTTTAAACCTTTCTTAACGTTTTCCATTTCCATTTCAAACCATTACGTCAACCTCAGGGAAAGTTTATTCTTGCATACGTTTACGTAAATGGCAACAGTGATAGTTAACTAAGGGGCCAGGTTAATTCGTTTCGCACCAAAATTGAAGACTGGCCACGCTAACGCCACAAAAGCAGGAAAACTCTGGTTTGTACTTATTACCCAGCATATGGACCCTCCGAGAATGTTTCCTTGTGCATCTGTAGTAGGAAGCCGACCGCAAGCTCTGTCTATCCCCAGCGGCAGTGGAAACAGCGCATATGATTTTGCATGGCATATGAGATCAGCAGCAGCAGAATTGCAAACCTCGCTAGGACAGATTCAAAATAGAATTCTATTTGCTCCGCAGGTTAGCATGGAGTCTGTGTACCCAATCCATACGGCTTGTTAACTGTGTTTTCCAAGAAGAATGTTCCTGCTAGGATACATTTTCCTGAAATTTATTGCATTGTTCCTTAGAACAGTGGCATCATTCTACAGTTGTCTTAGTACCTGCTCACCTGATGAGGTCTGCTCTATCCCATCCCGTGATCCGCACAGGAGCATCAAGCTCCACCTCTACAAAGCACCAGGGCGTATCTCATGCAGACCAAGTCCTGTCCTTATCAATTTTCACGGTGGCGGCTACATGATTTCTGCACATGGTAGTGATGATTTCTTTTGTCGGAAAATGAGTCTTCGAGCGAGGTATACTGTGCTGGATGTCGAGTATCGTGTAGCGCCCGAGAATCCCTTCCCCGCTGCAATTCATGATGCTGAGGATGTGGTTAAATGGGTCATTGAAAGACCAAGTCAATTCGACCTCTCTAAGGTTGCTCTTTCTGGATTTAGTGCCGGTGGAAATATTGCTCTGGGTCTTTCCTCCGTGCCATTCCCTCCGAAAACGTTCCATTCCGTTATTGCATTCTACCCGGTTGTGGACAGTGTTACTGACCCAGGTGCGAAGATAGCACCGGACCCCGCTGCACAATTGTTACCTTCCTTCTTGCTGCGCATTTTTAAGTACGCGGTAATACAGCCACCCACAGATGCGAGGGACCCTCGACTATCACCCTTGTATACTGACCCACGAGCATTTCCAGACAGGGTGCTCATTGTGACAGCAGCCCATGACAACCTCGCTATTGAAGCAGAAAATCTGGCTTATAAAATTGCAATGCATTCTGACCGGCATGTGGTCTGTTATCGAGCGCCGAACTGCAAACACGCGTGGGATAAGTTCCTCTTCAACGGAATAACACAAGCTAAGGCTAAAGGCGAAGCATATACCCTAGCTGCCGATATTCTAAAGCTCTAGGTCTCCGCAGCTAATTATACTGCCTCATATTAATTACTCTTCATGGCCTACCATCGTGTTAGCAGAGTAGGCGAGATGCCACGCTAAGTCAGGGAATACGTTCGCAGAGGCCTACAAGGACAACCTAGGACTAGGTAGAAAAGGTTTTAAATATCTGAAACGATGGAAGAATGCGCTGTATACTGGGTATATAGATATGTGCCAGCACTGCTGAGCGATATCTTGCTATGTGGAAGTTGCTAACAATTGGGAAATAATTCGCCTACTTTTAGCTCAAACGACACTGAATTATTGGGTAGAGGGGAGCCAAATAAAGCAAAGGCATATGTTGTCTACAGCATTTAACCAGCATAATTCATTGGAAGACGAATTCTTTATGGCTCGTTGAATATCGGGCTATTGACCTGCTAATCTATCTTTGTTTGTCTGGTCACCACTTGTACTTTCCATGAGCTGAAGGCTCCGATCGATATATAATCCAGAAAATAATTTCGACGAGGCTGCCAAGGACGACGGTCCCCAACCCGAGGGAAATCATCTTCAGCAGCATTTATGTATGTTGAATTTAGATCAAATAGACGACGACGATTAATCTGCGGTGCGTGACTCAGCCTGGGAACTGCTGCTGACTTCTTTTTTTGCCTAAGGTATCGTAGAAGGCGGCACACAAACAGCGCTGTGAACTCTGCCCCGAGCGTCCACGATGCATGAATATAACCGATTATTAAAAATACGTTCGGGATGTCTTCAAGCATGACCCCGTTCCATATATATTTTTGGGAGATATTATACGATGTCCCGTTGACCTCGAAGTTAACACCTCCTGCAATTTGCATCTTTAAGCCGGTAGCTGTAATGATTACGTCCCGCCTCCAAGGCCTCACCAGATTTTAGAATAATTACATTCTCCTTCACTTCCTTAATAATATCAGTCTTCACGCTGACATTAGGAAGGTGTAAGCTTCGGAAAAAGTCTGCGTCTGGACAAATGCATAACCTTTGGTCCCATGGATTGTATCTCGGCTTAAAATGAGGATTGTATGGTAAACATTCTGGCAGATTTATTTGAACGTGTCTTCGCAGAGCCCACTTGGCAACCCTAGGGAACTGGCGGCAGAACGAGAAGAGTTGCGACAGCAAGATCCATATAAATCGGGTTAGTTTCTGCGAAACAGAACACAGCCCACTCGAATACACCCACTTCTCATTTGGTATAGACATCACGTAACTTGGGCTGCGCTGCAACATTATAACCTGAGACGCTATCTCAGCCAACTTTGGCACAAGAGTAATAGCAGTTGCGGCCACTGCCAACAATAATAATACGCTTCCCTTGGTAATCAGAGTCATCTTATGGGTGGATAACTTCACCGGCAAATGATTCTAGACCAGGGATGCGAGAAGGCAATACTTCCTGATAGCTATAATACCCGGTACCAAACACTATAAAACGACAGGTGAATAGTACCTTTTTATCATCCTTCGTACTGACGGCATGTAATCTCCAAAACTGATCTACATCAGGCCAAGATGAAGTCGTCACCCTATGTTGCAGGATGATATGCTTACCAATGCCATGAACTCTCGCCGCGGTTCGGAGGTGTTCCAAGATCGATGCCCCTTCCGTAATGGGCTTCTTTCCGGTCTATGGGTACCATGGAAAGCCATATCAGTAGAGCTCAGAGTCTGAATGGACTCCAGGATAGCGGAAAAAGTCCCATGTCCCGCCGATAGAGCCCCGTGCCTCGAGGATGATATATCTAAAATCTTTAAAGTGAGACTTAATGTGGTATGCTGCGTCTATACCAGAAAGTCCTGCCCCGATGATGATAATATCGAAATGTGATTCTCCACGTAATGCCATTTTCCTGCCCGAAAAGTGCTAAACAAAATACAATTTCAATTTCCTTTGAACGTGTTAGATGTGTCTCTTAGAACTCAAGTCACTATACCGAAGAGAGAGGGCAAAGTGAAAAATTTGTTTCAAATTGATATGAATCTATACGAGACCACGTGATCCTAGTGGCTTGGCCCGATCACCAAACTCCAGCCCCTGAAGGCTTTACCCATTAGTTAAGTAGTTGAGATAACTAGTCGATAGAGTCGTCCATAGAATTGAATATCTATCGAAATGACATCCGGTCCTCAGTAGGCTACGTACGTGTAGCTGATACAGCCTCTTTCTGCCCTTCTTTCCCCTGAGATCACAACACAAATATTTGGGAATATGAAGGCTGCATAAATGGCACTTCTCACACCCTTCAAGTCACGGAAGAGCACTTGGAATGCAAGCACTATTATATACACGCACTATGTGCCTATAAGCTAGTATTCTGTGCTACAACTGTTCAAAATACTTTTCTGCCTTTGGTGACGGCAACCCTCTTGCGTCATATACGTATGGCAACCGCCCCACCTTCCGTTTGCATCATTCCACTCAATGCACTACGTCGACAATAGAACCCCGGCATCTGTTTGTTGGTAATGAAAGGAGGCGTTGACACTTTCTACACTATCCGATTGGCTGTTTGCTTTTCCATTTCCACTTCTACCTCTTAGCTTCTTGTAGGGACCGTTCTTTGTCATAATGTTAAACTTTTATTCCCAACAGCGCTCATGCATATTCTCGTCGCAGATAATGGTCATATCATCCATGTTATATGGTTTTGATTTTACCTACATGATTGCTCAAGGCTGTGTACAACATTTACTTCCCTCATAGTTTAGTATCACGTTTAGGGCTATGCTGTATGTCTGCGCGTCCGCTGATTTCTCTGTACACTTCTCGTTCAAGGTCGATTAGGAGCTTTACAGCCTCGCTGAGCCCAGCAGGGATAAGTTGCAAATAGAGAATGCCAAGAATGCGATTCTTGGGATCAAACCACTACACTGGCTGTTAGCCTAATGCCTGCTTCAAAATTCCAGAATTAGGGTTACATTAACGTTTACATACCCAGTAAATGTTCGGGTAGCCTAACCAGCTAACAGAACCTTTTGGTCGACGTCCAGGGAGATCTTTAAGTGTAATACATGTGCTCAGGCCAGTATTAACTGGGAATTGGGAGGGAAAGGTCTTGGTCAAAATCCCCCCAGTAGAAGCATGCATTCTTTCAGTCACAAGACCTGCATCGGAAACCTGTGGTGAAAGAAGGAGGTCCAATTGCTCAGGCATCAACAGACCGTCTCTTTTAAAGAAAAGATGCCACATAAATAGGTTAAAATCTCGAGGTGTGGTCCACAGACCAATCCCCCCCAAGTCATCCTTCGGTTCCAAGGGATAAGGAAGCTGACCAACTTTTATAGCACCATCACGCAGGGGGCGCGTAATATCAAGATGGCGTGGGAGAAGGTCTCCACGTTCTTTAGGTCTAAATGTGGTATCATAGGCTCCTATCTGGTCCCAGATATGCAATTTGCAAAATTCTTCTAATGAGCATTGAGCCACAATCTCGACCTAACTAACTATTAGCTATGCCATTACCGAGCCAGTGGGAAGGAAATAGTAAATAAGAGGACTAACTATTCTTCCTGCCCAGTCAAGTCCCGGTCCGTATGACCAACCCTTACCTGGTTCAAAAAGAAGCGGGTGATAGCAGTCTTTCTAATGCAGGTATCAGATTCTGGGCTTCTAGTCAATATTTTGATAATTTGTAAATCCTCGACTCACTAGAGAGCTCGTGAGTTCGTCTGACCGCCTCCCATGATATTCAGCCCATTTCCTGAGCTCCTTGGTAGTAAAAAGATACGCCAACCCGCTGGTATGTGTCATAAGGTGATGGACTGTAATTTTGTTCTCCGGCCTTTTTAGGACGGGGCAGTCTTGTGTACGATGAGACCAAGTTAATTTTCAGTAGAATGTGATTGCCATACATACTTCTACCAGCTGTGGTATCCTCAAAGCCAACAAGGACGTCTAATTCGTCTAGCTCAGGAATGTACTTCCCAGCAAATTCGTTTAGATCAATCAACCCTTTTTGTACTGCAATTAAAACTGCTGTTGCGGTGACGATCTTGGTTGCAGAGGCCAGCCAGATAAAGGTATCATCACGGAAAGGGCTCGTACTTCCGATTCCTAAATTCCCCAAAAATATTTGCTTCTCTCGAGGATATCCTGTATACCTCTTAGCTCGAACACAGCACCGGTAAATGGATTGGAATATCACCTTCAGCTCTGAGTAGTGTGAAACCAACTGCGTGGGTATGATTTGAGGGGTGATTTATATAATCCTTGAGCACTTGATCCATCGGGTTGGCAGGTGAAAGTGCATGGAGTAGGGCAGATTTTGAATGCCTGAGGGCCAATGTAGCATCTGAAGAGTATAGCAGTCGCGACAAATATAAGAATATACATAAGCAGTTTTCAACGTCAACGAAACCTATTACAAGTGAGACTTCCGCAAAAGCCTAATCTTAACCTGGCAAACTCACCTCGTAGTAGTCTGTTACCGAAAACAGGTAATATTACGCAAAGCTCGAGGCCACTACGCATCTAATGTACTCATCCATGGATGCCTTGAACTCTAGCCAATGACCTGTGATCTAATGGCCCACTTCTATTATTCCTGAAGGTTATTTCCTGTGGATAGAATTTTTCTATACGAATACAGTTATTACACACAGTCCGCTTCTTTGGAAAGATTGGTGGCTCTATTTTTGTCAGTGCAACTTAAGCAGAACCTTAACAGTATCTAACAAGTTCTGAGAAGGTAGAAGTTATTTGCCAGTCAGCTTATTTAAATGTGGAAAGGTTCCCTTGGAATTATGGGTGCTACAGTGTGATATCTTTACAGTTGATTGTAATATCTACTATTGGACTATACTGAGTTCTGAGCCTTTAATAGCAATTTCTTGTAATATGCTAGCTGTTGATTATCTCTTACGGCCGCATGATGCCCTCTCTTCACATTGGAAAAACATCTGCGACCGCTACCCCCCCGGATTTATTGAAGCTACAGCATCCAGTATTGTCCTCACACTTGGTTTCCTCGTTCCGGCAATGGTATACCTTCTACTTGATCGATATTTCCCCACTTTTGCGAAAAAGCACAAAATCCAGCAGTGGGACAAGCAACCAAGCGCTGCAGAGGTTCGACACTGCATTATGCATTCTCTTTTCAGTTACTTGCAAACAGTCATAGGAATGTTTGCTTTCCACTGGTCCCTTGACTGGCGCTACTCGGTGTACCGAGTCGATCCAGAGCTACCAGCCTTTTCTAGAATTATTATAGACTTCGCATACTCAATTGTATGCCGTGAAATAACGTTTTACTACATCCATCGTCTGCTCCACCACGAATGGTTCTTCTGGATTCATAAGAAGCATCATGAATATACGACCCCTATTGGATTTGCGGCAATATACTGCCATCCAATTGAAATGCTGGTACAGAACTCTTTGCCGATCGGTTTGCCTTTGGCCATCTGCCGCGGTCACCTTCTTTCCCAGCTGATATTCGCTATGTACGCTATATGGGACTCTACTGCTGCCCATAGTGGGTATGATTTCGGTCGGCTGCCGAGCCCCGAAATGCATGACAAGCACCATGAGACGCCATTGTTACATTACGGCATTGTGGGCTTCATGGATCGGTTGCACAGCACCGATAGGTCACCCGTCCTGAAATCAGATTGAGGGCCAGGGCCCTTAGCGAAGGCCCTTAAGCAAATACATGGCCCTCTCGTGACCCGGTATACAAGATTACGAGATTGCAGGAGACTGCTGGTATATTTTTATATAGTTACTGTAATGTTCCTGCCCTGCCATTGTCCTGCTAAGCCTGATCCAGTCATTTATTGTTATTTGCAATTCTTTTCTTGATATAGTTATACCACAGGCATGACCCTCTCGAGTCGCGAGGGTCTAAAGCTGGAACCCTCAACCCTCGGCGGGTGACAATTGAAGGGTTGATCCTTATTTTTTTAAAAAGTTTTCAGGCCTTTAGCTATTCGGATAAATAAAAGTAATAATATATATTAATTAATAAATTACTGTTGTTTAAACTGGTTCTGGTCTATGCTATCATGTTATAGTTAGGCTAGGGCATCATCCGCGACATATCCAATCTGCATATCCAAATCCACAGGTCTATGACTCCATGACTGCGTTGCATATTAGAAATGGTCTGTAAAAACATGAATCATAAAGTATTTTATTGTTTTATATTACTTATAACGAAATTCTGAACACCTTCCAATTGATAGTATAGTGATATAATATATATTGAAGGTATACCTCGCTGTTGAAGTTGTGGGAGTGTTTCCCTTTTTGTCAAGAGCATGACTGTAAGCACCTCTAATATTATACTGTATATAGATCGCGAGACGGCTTGCCGATCTGCTTAGTTATACGCGGAAGTTGAAAAGCAGGACGCGAGGATATTCCACGTCAGCGTTAATCTGCTCAATATATCTACTTCTTGAATAGCTTTATTATTTCTATTTCAGTCTACTATCCTTGCTATACTAGTTGTCTATCTATCACAAGATATATATATCTTACAATTTTGACGCTCAATCTTTTACAACTGATCCGTCAGGGGTAATGGCCCGTAACACCCGGAATAGCTCGCAGCAACCCGAAGAAAAAATATCAGAATCTATTGAAAATCGTGAACTGGGGGATATAACACCTATTGATAAAGAAACTAATAGTCCACGCGAGGACAATACACCACGTAGATTAGAGAAAGACTTGTCTTTAGGAAGAAGCTCCCAGTCATCTACAGCCAATATTGTTAATAAGGCCAGGCCGATTAGACTCAGTAACTAAAAGCTTCGCGAGTAGATAAATCTACTAGAGAAACTCGCAGAGGTCCAGAAAAAACTAGAAATTGTACTAAAAAAGTACTCGCGACAGCCGTTAGAGACAGCTAAATACCGCCCTGTAATGAGACCAAATATTAATATAAAATCTTCTATAGATTTCAACCAGAATTCAACAACAATCTATATAGAGTATTGATCTTTTATTACCTGCATGGAATCAACTGTAGAGATAAATAGCTATAATAAAAAACAAAAAGTAAAGCTCGCAGTAGGTTATCTTGACTATATCTTTAGTAATTACTAGTAAAGTAACAGTACAAAGAAGTATCATGAGCATGGATGGAATGGATTCTGTAACTTTCTCAAGTCCTTTTTAAAAACTTTAAAAACAGATTATAAAAAGCATGGTCACGAGCTCTTTATATAAAGTTAAGAAAAAGAGAATTAGATTATATCTATCTACAACGATGGAATAAACAAAAACCAGAATTAAAAAAAAAGCCCTTAATCTAGAGATAATCTAGTGCTTCCTTTTCTTCTTCGCTTCCTTTTCTTCTTCGCTTCCTTCTCGATCTGCGCTGACCCCGCTGCGCTGCCCCGATTCTTAATGAAAAAGGGGCTCCGTGTCAACGCGGTGCGGGAAACGCGTGTACGCTGCTGAACACGCGTTTATTTCCATACCTTGACTGGGATGCCGATATGGGCTGCTGCAATCCTATCTACCAACTGGCCACTGGTAGATTAAGTAAGTAGCAGTAAACTAATGAAAAACATCAGAATGAGGATCAAGCTGTTAGCAGAGGTCTATATCTAGGCTTTATAATCATGGCGCCTAGGCCGAGACCCTGAAAATGCCCAGCTCCATCTAATAGCAGCAGCTTATATCTAGGCTTTATAATCATGGCGCCTAGGCCGAAGCTCTGAAAACGCCTAGC